>JAZHYW010023015.1:0-11468 GCA_037355805.1 Ixodes ricinus | reverse complement strand
ACAACCTCGTCTGGCAGGTAGATGTCTTGTCCTCGAGTAAGGTGGTTCCTCAAGTTCTTAAGCAAATGCGGCACATCTGCCACGAAGTAGAGGCGCCTTGCTGGATCGCACGGATGGTTGGCATAGCACGTTTCTTTTGAATGCTTCCCCACCAATATCCCATATTTTCGCCAGAGCGCCTGGTTTCCTCCGCCCATGTCTGTCACCAAGGCATGAACCTTGATGCCAATCTGCTCGCATCTCCTTATGAGTGTGTCGATGGTTGTCTTCACAGTTGCAGCACTAAATGAGTTTTCTGTGAACTCATAAGCCACTGTTTGCTTCCATCTTGTGGACATGCCACCCAGCATGAAGACAAAGCCATGTGTGGCCAGACAAGAAGCCGGAAGCTTGCCCGAGGATAAACCAATCGTGGGCCTCCCGATGACTGTCCCAGTGGTGGCATCGTAGTCCAGTCCCTCGTTCAGCTGGATTTCATCCATCATGAGGACAGCGTGCCGCTCTGCTGGAGACATCAGACCAACCTTTAAATAAGAAGAGAGAATTACGTTGTTTTATTAAATGAATTGAAAAAGGAAGTGCCCCTTTGCAGTGTATATTTTTCTATTTAGCTGTTACATATGCATTTAGCAGAAATTCACTAATCATTATTAATTTTATTTTTAAAGCCTAAAGTCTTAGATCTTTTCAATATCATAAAACTTGTGCATGCACAGCAAAGACGACGACGAAGGCAGGACAGGACACAAACCAGGCCTGTCCTCCCTTCGTCCTCGTCTTTGCTGCGCATAGCACAAATTCTGCGAAATTTTCACCAAACTAGTCCAAACAGCCAGTCCTTTTCAATATGTTTGTCGTAGGCTTTTTACTGATTGAACATTTAGCTACAGCTGAGAAAAGAGTGAAGTATTGTGGAGCCCGTGTATAATGCTCGATTGCTTGGGGTAAATTTCACGCCAGCTGATACCCACTTTTTAAATTGTATTTCATAAATGACAGTGAAGCGTTGGTGTGATAGTGGTGCATGTAATCAGTAGTCATTCAATGCCAGGATAAAAAAACATATATGCCGGCTTTTGTTTCTGTGAGTCAGTCTAATCTATTTACATTATAGAACTGCAGGATCACATGTCCACCTTGATTACATACCTTCACTTCAAGGGGCTTCATCATTTCTATTAAGATGCCTGGAGGAAACTTGTGCTGTTGGAGCCTTCTCTGCAGGGTGCGCTCAGATGGAAGAGGAGCGACAAGCTCCCGCACCACGTTGTAGCTCTCGGAGCCACACGACAGCCGCACTTTCAGGCCCTTGACAACGGTCCCTTCACTCCAGGCAGACCCTCGTACCGTTTTTGTCGTGAGCCGCAATACCTGGTCTTTATTCAGGTAGCTCTTCAGACCTGAAAATATTTATTGTTAAATGGCTGCTGTGCACATAACAAGACAGCATCATTATCTGAACCTCTAGTTAACATTTACTAATTCTTCCTCTTTATGTGAGTACCTGATTGTACATACCATTTCTCAGGTTGGTATTTTCAGCTTCCAAGGACCGGATTCGCTTTTGTAAAGCACAAAGCTTTCTTTTAGGCCAGAAACTTGCTCCATCATCCTCTTTTGTACCAAGGCCCCCACACTGCTTATGACAGAAGACGAGGCTTGTTGTAAACCTAAAAAAAACAAAAAAACAAGGCCCAATGTTATTCCTGTCCTTTTCTTCTCGACACAACTGATATTCATTGTTTTATTTATTAAATGATTTCACAAAACACTTTTTTCTTTCCACTGAGTTCTGCCATGTTGGTGCACAGTGCCTGCCACTTTTGCCATTTGTTTACACACAGACGCTTAGTTATTGGCACTGTTTAATGTGTTGGTAAAACGCTGAAGCATGGCAAAAGACTGTGTCAATGACAAAACGAAATAAGTATGACCAGTAACGTATTTCAGCCACACAAAACCCAAGCTTAATCTGATTTGTTTCTTTGGGACCACTCCGGCAGCACCTATTAGGACATTTTGGCCGCCAACAGTTCGACCACCAACGGCATCTATGCCGTACACTTTCAGATGCTGCCGCACGTCTGCTCGCTCCACTAGCAGATGTTGACACACTACAGACTAGATGCACCAGACATCGCAACAGGGGGACATTGAGCTTGATTTTGGCCAACCAGCCAAGCCAAATCCAGAAAGAATGGGCAGGGTCATTGACCTGTGGGTGGGGCTTGGAGTGGCCCATGACGTCCACCTAAATTGCGTCTTGTGCCAGAAATATTGCATTAAAAATTTTCTCCGACCGACGCAAAAGAACTTTGCCTAGCTGGAAAACACTGCCACTACGTGTAGAGAGACATACGGCATCAGTTCATCAACATGGCGTCCAGCAAGATTTTGAGCCGGAAGTAGGTAGCGTGAAACTGCCCTACAGGATGGTTCCATGTGACATACTTCCAGCTCGAAGTCTTGCCAGATTCCATATTACTGTGATGAAATCTCAATTAACTCTCCCCGATCTTTCCGTTCATAGCAGAATTTCCCGTCTTTGCCCTCTTCATAAAATTTACTATCTGGAACCATTACGACAGTCTGTCCTCAGCCAGCCCACCTATATCTCTGCAAGACATGACCATTCATGCACGATTCCCCGCCCCAAGACGATTTCAACAGAACGTCAACATTCCCTCCTACCAGAAGCTACTGAAGACTGGAATGGCCTTCCCAATGACATTGTCACCATTACCGATAGTGCTAAATTTAGAATTGTACTAACCAACCACTCCCCTCTGTAATGCCCCTCGGGGCCCTGAGGGTAATTGTAAATAAATAAATAAACTTTCCTCCTATATCTTACTATGAGCAGAGGCAGCGCTTCCCAGATCGCTCGAGTTCTTTTGTGTTGTGATCAACTTTGCCTGCCAGGCTAGTTGGGAACATAAAAGAGTATCGGCTAGTACTCAATTTTTATGCATTAAAGGGACCAAGAAGGCAATTTCAAATGTTTTCAGAAGGAGGTGTTTTTGGCTCTTATTTTTCTGCCTGAATGAATGAATGAACAATCTTTATCTGCCCAAAGGTGGTGTTGAAACTAATTTCCTAAACCGAAACAAACATTTGGACGTGACGTCGAGGAGCACTGTTGGTCTTTGTAGGATTAGGTGGATGCTTAGCGCAGTTTCCGCCGTTGACTATAATCCGCAGCAGTCTGTGAACTGGAAAAATGGACGACAACACCGCGCTCGCAGGCAAGTCTGAGCTCTGAGCAGCAGTGAACTCACACCGCAGTATGGGAGCTGCTTCTTAAGAGGACGCAACAACTTCACCTCTACACACGACTGTCATTCGTCACTCACCGACACAAAATTTACGATAACTAAGCGTCTGCTGAACACTACTGGGGAAAATGTGGGACACTGTTCATCAACATGGTGGAACACGGCTTACTGGTAGTCAAAATTTGTTTCGTGAAATTGCCTCATAGAAGAAACGTCTGACCTGTCCAAGGAGTTGTCCCCTGCGGTGTACCTGGCTGGACGGAGGAGCCTGCTGCCAGGGATGAGGGAACCGCACCTGAGTAGCAAGCAAAGAGCACAGCCAGCATCAGTCCTGCCGTTCACACACAACTGTCATTCGTTCAGGGAAATGTCTTACCCTTCGAGGCAGTCGTCCCCTGCGGTGTACATGGCTGGACGGAGGAGCCTGCTGCCAGGGATGAAGGAACCGCACCTGAGTAGCAAGCAAAGAGCACAGCCAGCATCAGTCCTGCCGTTCACTTCTACACACGACTGTCATTCGTTCAGGGAAACGTCTTACCCTTCGAGGCAATCGTCCCCTGCGGTGTACATGGCTGGAAGAAGGAGCCTGCTGCCAGGAATGAGGGAACAGCTCCTGAGTAGCGAGCAAAGAGCACAGCCAGCGTCAGTCCTGTCGTTCACTTCTACACACGACTGTCATTCGTTCAGGGAAATGGCTTACCCTTCGAGGCAGTCGTCCCCTGCAGTGTACATGGCTGGACGGAGGAGCCTGCTGCCAGGAATGAGGGAACCGCTCCTGAGTAGCGAGCAAAGAGCACAGCCAGCGTCAGTCCTGTCGTTCACTTCTACACACGACTGTCATTCGTTCAGGGAAATGGCTTACCCTTCGAGGCAATCGTCCCCTGCAGTGTACATGGCTGGACGGAGGAGCCTGCTGCCAGGAATGAGGGAACCGCACCTGAGTAGCGAGCAAAGAGCACAGCCAGCGTCAGTCCTGTCGTTCACTTCTACACACGACTGTCATTCGTTCAGGGAAATGGCTTACCCTTCGAGGCAGTCGTCCCCTGCAGTGTACATGGCTGGACGGAGGAGCCTGCTGCCAGGGATGAGGGAACCGCACCTGAGTAGCAAGCAAAGAGCACAGCCAGCATCAGTCCTGTCGTTCACTTCTACACACAACTGTCATTCGTTCAGGGAAACGTCTTACCCTTCGAGGCAGTCGTCCCCTGCGGTGTACATGGCTGGACGGAGGAGCCTGCTGCCAGGGATGAGGGAACCGCACCTGAGTAGCAAGCAAAGAGCACAGCCAGCATCAGTCCTGTTGTTCACTTCTACACACAACTGTCATTCGTTCAGGAAAATGTCTTACCCTTCGAGGCAGTCGTCCCCTGCGGTGTACATGGCTGGAAGAAGGAGCCTGCTGCCAGGAATGAGGGAACCGCTCCTGAGTAGCAAGCAAAGAGCACAGCCAGCGTCAGTCCTGTTGTTCACTTCTACACACAACTGTCATTCGTTCAGGGAAACGTCTTACCCTTCGAGGCAGTCGTCCCCTGCGGTGTACATGGCTGGACGGAGGAGCCTGCTGCCAGGGATGAGGGAACCGCACCTGAGTAGCGAGCAAAGAGCACAGCCAGCGTCAGTCCTGTTGTTCACTTCTACACACAACTGTCATTCGTTCAGGAAAATGTCTTACCCTTCGAGGCAGTCGTCCCCTGCAGTGTACATGGCTGGACGGAGGAGCCTGCTGCCAGGGATGAGGGAACCGCACCTGAGTAGCAAGCAAAGAGCACAGCCAGCATCAGTCCTGTTGTTCACTTCTACACACAACTGTCATTCGTTCAGGGAAACGTCTTACCCTTCGAGGCAGTCGTCCCCTGCGGTGTACATGGCTGGAAGAAGGAGCCTGCTGCCAGGAATGAGGGAACCGCTCCTGAGTAGCGAGCAAAGAGCACAGCCAGCGTCAGTCCTGTCGTTCACTTCTACACACGACTGTCATTCGTTCAGGAAAATGTCTTACCCTTCGAGGCAGTCGTCCCCTGCAGTGTACATGGCTGGACGGAGGAGCCTGCTGCCAGGAATGAGGGAACCGCTCCTGAGTAGCGAGCAAAGAGCACAGCCAGCGTCAGTCCTGTCGTTCACTTCTACACACGACTGTCATTCGTTCAGGAAAATGTCTTACCCTTCGAGGCAGTCGTCCCCTGCAGTGTACATGGCTGGACGGAGGAGCCTGCTGCCAGGGATGAGGGAACCGCACCTGAGTAGCGAGCAAAGAGCACAGCCAGCGTCAGTCCTGTCGTTCACTTCTACACACGGCTGTCATTTGTACTTTTATAAGGAATGCTCATAATTGTGGAGGGAGCTGCTCCCTGCAGCATTAATCGAGAATGGGCATAAAGCTCTTATATGTTCTGTGTGTGATTTCATGCAAAAGCAATATTGCACCCTTTGGCATTGACTTACTTTGTTTAAGCACAGAGCGCTGACCAACGGTTCTTATTAGGATGGAGCCTGCCATGTTTGATTTTTGTACCGAGACTTGCAGTGAACCTGTAAATTTTGTAGGCGCAAAATGAAACCCCACAATATGGTGCATGCAGCAAACATTTGTATGGCAGAGTAGTCAATGGTCACAGGAATGCATTTGTTTTGAGAGGGACCAATAGAGACCAAAAGAAAGAAATTCTTGTCGTCCTGCCACCAATAGACCCACCTCACCAAGCGTTCGGCACATGCATGAAGCCGCCATAACTTTAGTTCACAATAGGTAGACGGTGGTGCCCGAAACGGCTTGTGCTGTCTCACGCGCAGAGTTCCAATGTTTCGGGCACGTGCAGAAAGACTGAAGTTCCCTCAATGCATTGCGACAGCGGTGGCGTGTAGTCAAACTGGCTGGTGAGATCGGTCTATGGCATGAATTCCGTACGCCTCACCCCACTGGTGTTAAGGATGGTTCTGACCTAACATAGTGCGACACTGTTAATGCAAACGAGAGATGAAAAATGTTCATATGGGGCACAAAGTTGCACCCTATTATTTGGTGCCAGCATTTACTAATTCAAAGTAAAATGCAAAGAGTGCCGCAGTTGTACTCGCACTAACAATGTCATGCAGCATTTGTGTCTGGCCATCATGTTACTCACCAACTGCAGCATCCGCATTGGGCACAAACTCCCAGTCGCAGCTTTGCATCTCGCTGGGGTGGGCGGCTGTGAGTATGGGCAAGGCTCGTGCTGAAGCCGCAAATTTCATCAGCACGCAGTTAAATTCCGCTCACGCTGTTCATTACAGCAGGGACCAGGGGCGGATTTAGAGGGGGGGGGGGGGTCCGGATGTCCTGACCCCCCTCTTGATTTTTGCATGTGTAAAATTTAGGGCGTGAAACGAGGGGGAGGGGTTCATAAACGTATGGTATGCTGACCAACACCTGACCCCCCCCCCCTCAGGAAATTCCTGCATCCGCCCCTGGCAGGGACGCATGTATGGTGCAAATCAACACTTACCCAAAGCACAGAAGAGCATGCTGACATAAATTCCAATACTTTTTTATGATGTCCTGGGTACATACTGCACATATACGCATGGCAGGATAGTGCTGCAGGAATGCCCAAGAAAGCACATACCACATTTGAGATGGGCAAATACAGGCCGAAAAAGAAGGAACAGAAGAATTAGCCCAGAGTATGCCTGGCACACGCTCGAGTTAAGGATGATTGTGACTGTATGTCGCTGCATGTGCCCGGCTACTAAATGCTGGAATAGCGTGCGACTCACCAACTGGAGGGCCCGCGAAGCCCGCCTGAGGCGCAGACTCCTGGTCGCAGTTTTGCACTTCGCTGGATTGTGCCGCTGTGTGCGTGGGCAAGGCTTGTGCTGAAATTGTAAACTTTGTCAGTATGCAGTTCAATGCTACTTGCATTAATTCATCGCCTTGGAGAAGCATATTCTCAATAATCTGTGAAGGAGGAAATACGACACCTGTGAGAGCAGCAGTTGAATCCAGAGATGGAAGCGTCTGGATGCTGTCTTCCTCCTGCATTGGCTCCCCTGCTTAAAATACGTAGCATTTTAATACCAAATCTAGCAACCAAGTAACTGCAAATTCACCATCTCTGACTGTGTCAACTTACCTTGGATGTTTCCCATTTCCCTTTCTCGCGGTGGTCTCCGAACTGGCTTTGGCAGCCTATGGCTAAACTTGGTGGGGACAGCGTTTGGTTTAAGTTTTTTGATGCCATGGCTCTGCCAGATCCGAGGTTCAAACTGATCTGGTGTAAAATGGTCCTGTCGAGAATGAACAGGGCTAACTTGCAATTCACGGGACAGTGCACTGAGAAGACTAAAGAATTCGACTTTGTTTGGAGGTAGAGAGTGTCACACTGTTACTACAGAAGAGTGATCCCCGCTTTTTTCTTTATCGGAATCAAAAATTCGTCATCAAAACTGCTAGTGCGGTGGGAAGGGCTAATTTGGGACGCTAACCTAAGCGGTAAAATTTGGTGCAAAGCAACACTCCATGGAAGTAAAATACGTAGAGACACCGATGCTATGTTCGCGCTAACAGTGCCGCGCATTGTACGCCCGATGTATCCCCGCGCGCGGACAGTATGAGCTGGAACACCCGATCCAACCTTTTTCTGCGTGTGCGACTCCCACAAGCTCCATTATTCCTCAACTTCGCTTTCTATTCCTAGTTCGGACCACAGCTCTCTCAAAAACAGGTGGTAGGCCAAAGAAGCATGAAAGGCGTTTTCGGCTCATATTGTCCTCGGTAGTAGCTTTTCGTGTTTCGTAGAGGTTCACTGCGAGACACTCACAGCTGAAGCGGCCAATCGGCGGTTTCATCCATTCATATCGTGTCCCTTAAGAACTCAGATTACGCGAAAAACTTTGCCGGCGAATAACCGGGTTTTCGAGTGAAAAACAATAGAGCACCGATGCCGCATTTCAGCTGAGACTAAGTTCGGCAGTCAGGCGCGTCAGGAAAAACTTTGCATGTGTACCTATGTGAACGTGTGTGGAAGAGGTAACTAGCTCAGAAATACTCACCTCGCAAAGCTTGCTGCTTCTGGTAGGGACGAAGTTTTTCCTCCCAATCATGTGGAGCCATGCCTTCTGCCTCCTCAGATCGGCTTTCCGAAGCGGGACGGCGAACAACTTTTTTCCACTACCAGAACTCTGGCTGCACCCAAAAGCGCAACACCCCGTCATCTAACACAAACGCTTATACTTGACTTGCCTCATTACGGTCCAGAGACACCAGGACGTCGAGCTAAATTCGTCGGCGAGTATCACGAAACACGCGAGCGGACGGAGCAGCCGAGCAGCTTGGAAGCAAATGGCGGACGGAAGTGGCGACAATTCCGGAAATCACGTGACATCGCTCTCCTCCAATAGAAAGAGATGTCGGCGCGGCAAAGAATGACGGTACTTGTAGAACGCAGTGAAAAAACATCCAGGGACTTTAGTCCGGGAGAAGCAAAGCAATGGGGATACTCGTGCGCTCGCAGGCCTTGAGCTACTCGTGCGCTCGCAGGCCTTGAGGGCCGATCAAAGCTATTCTCGGGCGGTGCTCGCTTTTCGTGAAATGCCAGAAAGTTGCCCACGAGCATCTTTCTGAGCTTGCGCTGCGAACAATGTCCAACCAAATGGCGTCCCGTGAATACCCACCCATAAGAAGTTTGATGGCGTCAAATGAACAGTTTTGAAGCTCGTTCCAGCACCCGCGCGCAGCAGCACGAAACAAATGCGCAGCATATACCAGACATTTCTAGAACACGTCGCATTGCTCATGCGCAGTGCTGCAGCAAAAGTTACTCGGGGGACCCAAAGCGTCTGGGCCCCTTATCCTAAAGCTCTCTACTCTGTTTCCTAAACTGCCTGCTCGGTCTGCAAGCCCGCCTGTCAGTGACGTCATGGCACTTAAAGGGGCAGTGCAACGATTTTAATGTTGAAAGAATTGGCAGTTTGCATTTTTTATATTGTTGATGCAAGCCCAAGTGACCGAAAACGCGTCACCTTTCCCCGAAAAACTGCTATTCTGCTGCGTAATCGCAAAGCAAAAAACGAATTATTTGCCGATCTGCAGCCGCCTCTGGGGGTTACGGGAACTAAAATGACACCGTCTCTGGGGGTACGCGGAAGCCAACCAAACCTCTCCCCCATCCACTGCTACACTTGCCGTCAGCCCCGTGGTGAACGGTCCTTTGTGTCGATCGCTCGCCGCGACCTTCGACGAGGCTTATCCTTTCAACGTTCACAATCGCGGAGGAAGGGGCTGGTCTCTGAAGAGAAGCCCAAAAGGAAACTACGTGAACCTCCAGAGTACGTCACTCGAAAGTCGACGTGGAGAGTGGAGGGGCACTTTGACCTTCGGTTTGTTTCATTCTTTTTTTAAATAAAAACTAGCGCTCGCAAGAAAATACTTTTTTCTGCTTTTTGTTTCATAGGTGACGCCGATTAATTTCCGCGCTTAATTGGCCAAAGTCTGAAAATTGTTGCACAGCCCCTTTAAAAGCGCGGGTATATTTGAATGCCGGCTCTGGCAGGCACGCAGCCAGGATTTTGTTTCGGGGGGGGGCCCGCTTATGACAAAATGCTGTATGAGGGGGAGAGGAGAAACTCCAGCCAAATCGACGCCGCGTACGCAACGTCGAGAACCCCGTGAGACGTTTCGCCTCTGTCGTCTTCTTTCGGTGCTGGGTTCTCGTAGGGAGCGTAGCTTTCCGCGCTTGTTCATTAAGATCAACTGAGAAAATCGCTGTTCATCGGTGCCGCAACCAGATAAGGGTTGATCAGAAGACGTGAAAACATCTTGGTGGTGTGCAGTTTCCCCTCATCCGCGAGCTGAAAAGCAACGCCATCGCGCAAAACATGTTTCCGTGCGAAACGTGAGACCCCGAACTGGAGTAGATTTAGAGTATAAATGTCACCACACAAAACACCTCGGCAAGACAAAAAAAAAAATATAATAATGGTTGCAAAGATCGGCTGCCTTTTTTTTTTTACTTGAAAATAAAATCAGCATTTTATTCATTTACAACATTAGCCAATCCGATTGTCATAACACACTTCATCAAATTTGGTTACCATGGCGTGTTGATTGGCTCCAAAACCCATTCTCACGCCTCGCAGATTCTAATTTACGTGAAAACCTAGTTTTCGCGAACCACCTGACTCGGAAAAGTTTGGTCGTGCTGACAAGTCGTCAAAACATGAAGATTACGCTAACAATATTGAAGTTTCAGTCAGCATCACTTTAAATTAGCACAACCAAACATCCATAAAATTGCTTGTAGGTTCCTTAAAAATAATATCTCAACAACATAATAAGCCGTAGATCAGATGGCACCCCTGCCTGTACAACAGTATTCCAAGCCTTCACCGACATTTTTTGCTCAAGTGTAGTGGGATCGTATTTTGCCTTGACGCGTTGGAAACTTCTAGACAGAACTGCTAGAATGCTTGAAACATTATCTTCACTTTGACAATTTTCCGGAGAGCGATACTTAGTTGTTTTACAATAGCGTGTCACCCTTCGAAGGGGCATGGGGAATTTTCGATATCGTTCACCTCGCAAAGTTTAGTCCTCCAAAAACAAACCAGCAGTCTAAGCTTCGGCCAGGTACGCCAATCGAACTGGTGAAAGAAAAAAACATCGGCTTTAGCAATTATTTTTATGTTTACACCCTCTCACTCCTACGCATTAACTAGAAGGAGTTTCTTACCGTCCAAAAGTCACTTTCCTTTCATATGTATCATCGAATATACGCTGTAACGGAAGAAAGCAAGGTGTTTCGCGTGCTAACGAAACGTACCACTTTTCATCCGCCATTTTGCATGACCAGCGCGCCCCCTATAGTTCGCTGGAGTCGTCATCAGACGTAGTGTGTGGAGTCAGTGAATGCGAGATTGAGACGGCTGACACTGCTGCTTCGCTCTAAAGGGCTTCACCCTTCAGCTGCCTAAGGTGAAAAGGATTTTGAAAATGAACCTTAAAGGCAATTAGAAAAGTACATAATTTTCTTATTCCCTTCCTAGCGCGTGCACCCAGTTGCGAAGCGGCGCTTCCATTACAGGGACTGGAAGCCTTATTATACCGGGCGTTCGTGAGAAAAGAGATCCGTGTTTTTTGGCCCGTCCGCGTAAATGAACTATCTAGCGCAGGAAGCTCAAAACTCCTTGGAGAATGTGACACTAGCGGTTGGGATAGAACGC
>JAZHYW010023011.1:0-14093 GCA_037355805.1 Ixodes ricinus | reverse complement strand
TTGACAGGCAGTCGCTGAAGAAATAGCTCTCGTAAGAGAGCGACGTCGAGGTTCCGAGCCTTTTCTCCAGTAGCTGTTGGAGACGCCTGAGTAACTGGGAAGGCTTTCGGTCTCCCAACTCTTCCGGGCTTAAGAGTTGTTGGAGTCGTCGTTGTTCAGACTCGGAAGTCCGTTTCACCAGTTCTGCTTTTAGCACATCGTACGGAGGGGCTGCCGGCAGGTCAAGAATGATGTTCCGAATCTCCATGGAGATCTCGGGTGGCAATGCTGCCACAACGTTGTGAAACATTTGTGCTTGCGAAGTTATCCTGCTAATGTTAAACTGACTTTCCACTTGGGCGAACCATACCTGCGGATCAGCGGACCAGAATTTTGGAAGGCGGAGCTGGTGAATTGCTGAGAGGTGATCGGACGGTGGAGGATCTCCGGATGTATCCATGATGCAGGGTTGTGCAGCCCGGGTCACAAATTGAAGAAACCGAAGGTTCTCAATGTATTTACAGCAGACGAACTATATACAAGAAGCTATGTAAATAAAAATACGTCCGAGATATCCGAACACCGGTACGCTGCCTCGGTCTCGAGCATTCCTCGTGATTTCCGTCTCCTCTTCCTTGTCTTCTGCTGGGACTGGTTAGGTCACCCGCTACACGCGTTTCGAAAACAAAAATGCATTGTCACGGCGTTCGTTGTCTTTGTGGGGTTGGCTATCAAGCGCTAAACCAATCACAGAGAGAAGCGCAGGACCAAGCTGCATACCCTGCGCGTGATTGGTTCAGTTCTAGGCTAAGTGGCGCAAGCTACCGCCCGATATAAAGGGTACTGCCGTTAGCGTCCATTCATAGGGGCAGTTACAATTGAAAACGAGCGTGTTGGTGTTGGGTTTGGACGAAACATGGCTCGAAAAACGTTGGCAGTTACAATTGAAATGAAAGATGAAAGATGTCCTGTTCCCGTCCTCGTCCTCGCTGTTTTATACTTTCAAGTTTATATTCATAGGGGCTTAGAGCGATAAACCGGGGTTCCGGCCTGCACTCCAAAGTGACCCACTACAGGCCATTGTACGCAAACAGTGAATTCTCGTCACGTGACGAAACCAAATACGTGACGTCACAGGAAAGATGGCAGCGCCCAGGCAGCGGCTAGCCCCGGCTGGGCCGGAGCATCGGCCGGAGCTTGTCGGATGCGTTGTTCGTTGTCGTTGGTCTGAGCGAGTTGATTTCAGATGCGGGAGCCGTCACATGAAGCTGGTCGAAAGCGACTTCAGAGTTCAGCGTGGTCTCTCACGTAGGTATAACGTGGAAATACGAAGGAACGGTATGCATTTCGCTGGTGATCGACGGGGATATTGCTGATATTGCCACGAAAGAGACAATCGGCCCTGCGTTGCTCGGACCTCGGATTGATTCGGATATCGCAAGGATAAATTTTAACGCGACGTTTTTGTGCTCTCGTTGACCATCGGAACCTTTGAGGTCTGCAGTGAAGCGTGTTTAATGTATTTGAATACACAGTTTAGCTACGGAAATTGCGTGAGTCGTGCTTGGCAGTCTGTAATCGTGGTGCCGCTTCGTTCAAACGACCGAAGGCTCACTTTGGTTGTGCGGCGCACCGGAGAACTGGTAGTTTCCGTGCCGTGCTAGATGATGCTGTGCTGTTTCCTAAATTGTTCCGGCGGAGGCGTGCACTTTCACGGAGCACAGGTGTGCGGCGCACCGAAGAGCTGTTTTCAAGCTGGTAGTTCTTGTGCCGTGCTAGGTGATGCTGTGCTGCTTCCTAAATTGTCCTGGCGTAGACGTGCACTTTCACAGAGCACAGGTGTTGCAGTTGGTATTGAATCCGCTGGTCTGCCGCACGTTTCGTCGACACATACGTTTCATCAACACTCGTTACGCGAATTGCAAGCTGTATGGACATTTCATCGCGCGTGTATATCACTGGGGCGCGTGTTACCTACCCAGCCCACCCGTTCACGCCGCTTCGCGGCGACAGCCTGCAGCGGCTCATTACCAGAAAAGTGGTCCCACATCCATTTCAGTTCAGTTCGTCCACGGCAGTCGTCAAAACCCCGAAGGAGTTGACTTATTCGGACAGAATGCCACTAAAGCAATGCAGCTTCTTTACTGGTCAGGATAGACTCTCTTGTGTCAGTTTTGTTATATTGTCACGGATGCTTGGTCCAGTCCTTGTATCAATCTTTACTATTCTGGAAAGTTCCAGGCCATGCTCGGCTGTCATCGTATGTTCTGGTGGAGGTGCTGGGTATTTTACCCTTAGCCCTTCACTTTGTGTGCACCCTGGCGGCCCCTCAGCCGAGTTGCCCGACAACAGGACAAGGATGGCGGGCTGTCCCGCGTCTTACACCCCCGGCGAGCCGTGAACCAAGTCCAATCCCGAGCCCGGCAGAAAAACCGCAAGACGAGCGAGTCCCACAAGAGCGAACCCCGCAAATACACCACGAAGAACCTGAAATCCGAGTCAGTTGCTGCTACCAGGAAGAACCACCGGAATTCGGTCTCCTGCCAGAAAAACCGAAGCGGACTAAGCCAACGATGACAAACCCGTAGCAGCAAACCGCGTCCGCTCCCACCATTGTTTGCATGCCCGTCGCACCTCGCACTCCGACGCCCTTTCACGGCAAGGTGTATGAAGACGTCGAGGACTGGATTGAACAATATGACCGTGTCGCCCGCCACAATGGGTGGACAGACGACCAGCACCTGCAGAACCTATACTTGTCGTGGAAGAAACTGCCAGGCACTGGTTTGAGAACCACGAATCCTTCTCAGCGTCGTGGGAAGTTTGCAAGATCGAGCTGAAGTGCACGTTCGTCAGCCAGCATCGACGAGAGAGGACCGAATGCCTAATTCGGTCCAGGACACGGCCCCAACGAGAGCATCACCGCCTTCGTGGAGG
Source organism: Ixodes ricinus (assembly GCA_037355805.1). Classification (NCBI taxonomy): domain Eukaryota; kingdom Metazoa; phylum Arthropoda; class Arachnida; order Ixodida; family Ixodidae; genus Ixodes; species Ixodes ricinus. Next base: position 11,177 of record JAZHYW010023011.1, on the reverse strand, counting down.
ATGTTTTGCACCTGATCAAGCGCCCGCGCCGACCCTCATGCTACAGAAGACAAGAAGCTGAGAATCCTCATGTCCCTCATGTGAGGGACAACATCTTCGGCAGCCTTGTCCGCAACCCTCCGACAACAGTCGAAGGGTTCATCACCAAGGCTTCCAACATTGAACGTGCACTGCACGCCCGAGCCCGTCACTATCAACAACTCCCCAGCGTCTCGACACTAGAGTCGTCCAGCTGCAACTTCGAGGCCAGCCTCCCAGGCATCCGCGACATCATACACAATGTTGTCCGGGAGGAGATCAGGAAGCTACTTCCTGTCACCAGTCGCCCGGCTTTTATTGGGATTGCCGAGATTGTTCGGAAAGAAGTTCAACAGGCATTTCAACCGGAGACTTCTGCGAGCGAAGCGGCATCTGACGAACCGAAAGTGACTTACGCCGCAATGGCACAACGACCGCCACCGGCTGCCCATTAGTATGCCAATTCAACGGGACACCCCAACGCCGCAGTATTCCCGACGTCGGGAAGAACCAGTGTAGGTCCGCACTGAACAAAGTACACCGAGGAAGACGGAGGTGTTGCGAACGGCCGACCGACGACCACTCTGCTACCACTACGTGAGGCCGACCATGTCTACCGGGGGTGCCCGTACCAATGAATGGGCCTGCGAGGGTTCGTGCCGAACGACCCTTGACCACGTATCGAAGAGCGACCGTGGGACATTGAGGAGTATCTTTGGCAGCCTCTGTCCCTGGTGCCGACACTACCCCGAAGCTCCCGATTCCTATCACCTCGACGGGAGGTAAGCATGACACATGCTTCTACACTAAGCACGACAAAGCAGGTGAGCGGCAATGCAATGACAGTTGATTTGGTGTCGGTCGTCGTCCAAGGGCAATAATAATTTGCCGACATCAATTATCTGTGTCCACTCCACGAAGCACACAATTTCTAACTTTGAGGAAGAATGCAGCTGAGTGGCTTGAAGAAATAGAATGGTTGGTCGTTCTCATAAACTCAACACCAAGCATCACCCGACTTCACTTTGCCACACGAGACTTACACAAGTTGCAGTGGTCGCGGCATGCAGAAGAAATCGCCATTGCGGAATGGAAGTGAAGTGGCTTGGATAGCAAACAAACATTGTTGCGAGCCATCAAGTCAACGGTACAGCAAAAGGCACAGCCACTTAAGCAATACATGCCCGAACTTGCTACATTGACGCAGAAAACTGCCAGGAAAATTTGTGGATTAGAAGCCAGCCCTGCAGATTCAGTGCATCAGATGTCAGTGGCGGCACATGACGTATGATCACAAGATGGCATCAGTCAGTCAAGTCGCCACTCGACCAAACTGAACACCGACATGCCAGGAGCGTCATCCGACAACAAGGAGCACAGGTACTACGGCTGAACGCCTGACACGAGACTGTCGCAGAAAGAACTCGTTAAGGAACCGTTTGATAAGAATCAATAATTATGTAATCAAGTGGAAATAAACATATTTGATATACTAACCAAGTATGCATAATATTCACACTCCAGCTTTTACGCCTTCAGAGTCTACACACCAAGAATTGTGTTCACTGCATGCGGTGGAGCTTTTGAGGACACTCGCATCTCTGACACCCCAATATTAATAAATGGGACAAACCAGACTGGCAGACTTGTTGCATGGGGCTGCACTTTTTCCACCTCTCCTGAACATGTGGTGCATCCGAAAACAAACTCCAGTGATGTGAAAATGTTATTTAGTCATTTATTCCCTTCAAGGATCCCCTGTAGGCATTGCAGAGAGGATATTTAAAACTATACACACATTATAATACCATCATAGCACACTGACATTAATGAGCACAAAATGGGCCAAGCTACTGAAAATAAATATTACACTTGTAAGAAATAATTATTGCTGTAACTTGTTAATTACAAAGACGAACACACCTCTGAGCATCTAGTTTAATAGCATGTGTTGATGCATTGTCATATAGCAGGACATTTCATATACGTATAACACAATAGACCCTTTGCAAAACCCCATCAAGCAACATTGACTGTCACCATTTTTTTCGGCGTAAAGCACGTGAATGGGCCCCAGTTCACGTCGAACGCTAATGCAGCATTCGAGTCCAATAGGCGCTGAGCCGAGTTCACAGTGATTGCTGACATAACATCCTTGTCAAACAAATGCCCAAAGTATGAAGGCCTTGGGTAATTAGCGTAGTAGCTACTGTAATTCATTTCATCACAATTTGCCAAACGGCGAAGGCTACAGTCCCAGTGAGCCAATATGCACGTTGGAGAGAGGCATGTGACAACACATCATCAGAGTGCTCTCCTTCTGCAGAGATTTGTCACATACCTTCACTCCGTCTCTTTGATTGGCTCGAGGGGGCTGTGGCGGTTGCCTTTACCAAGTTACGGTGAAACGAAGTATAGGCGGCCCACACTTTTGAAAAAAGTCTATTGAAGAGACTGAAAGAATGGTAGTCAACATTTTGCAACAAGTCTGCTCTTCGGGCAAGGGATGAACACAAATACGAGTCGTCTTGTCCAGGTAATTAGAACAAGTAAATAATTGACCGATTAATACAATACAGTCTTGATGGAAAAAATTATTGCTGCAATAAATCCTACGAAAGATAAAAATGTGCAGTTAATCTTCTATTTCCGAGTTGCATTACATTTAACGAATTGATGATGTGTATGGTGCTATCTCTGGACATCTAAAGAGTGGGGCTGCATTTTTTTAAAGATTCTAGATGTTAGAATGATAGATTAGACAACCATCTAAGAGGAGTCTGATTATACGCATGGAGGTTGCTATGGACTATTGATACCGATCGGCAAGGTAAAGAGCCTACGAATCCTAATTTCTAAGGGACATCGGATGCAACATTCTGTGCACTGATCCATCAAAAATGTGAAGACTTGCTAACTGTGCTTTGAGTTTCAAGAGGATAAATGAACTGTTTTATGAACGTTAGTAGTGACCTTTCTTACGAATGACTGGTTCGAATGCTTTGTAACAGTTCGCGTGCACGGCACCTAAAGAAACGCCAGCTTTTCACTTGAAAAAGAAAAAAAGTACTGTGATCGAATCAAGTTAGTACAATGAAAGCACGTTATATCACAATCTTGAGAACTGCCTATCTGTAGAATCGTCGATTAGCACAAAAGGTTAAAGATCGCAGGAGCTTCCTTGCTAAACGTTGCTGTGATAATGCGGTTACCTAGGGCTGAAACAACTTCCCCTAGGCCCTACGTCCGACGCATACATTTAGCATCGATTCTCAGACACTCCAACGTTCAAACAAAACTAAGAGAAATGCGAAAATTTTACGCTAAAAGCACAAAGTTCTATCGATCCTCGAGCACATCCGGGAATCCGAGCACCGATACGGCGATATCGCTGATGCTGTCTCACAGGTGTTAATATCCAGATGATCCAGAGCGATCTTGCGCAAATCGGATATAAAGTGTCATTCCTTCATATCTTCACATTATACCTGCGTCAGAAAGCACGAATAAGCCCGAAATCGTCGGAAAGCAGCGGCACATCACGATCGTCACGGGTACAGCGCACCGAACAAACTCGCTTCCGCCAGCTCTGGGCGCTGCCATCTTACCGGTGACGTCGCGGCTCTTGTGAGGTCACGTGGCGAGTGGTCACTTTTACGTAAAACATGCCGGCAACCAGGGGAGGGGGATGACACTTCCGAACTTCCGGTTTTTCACTCTAAGCCTCTGTACCTCGTTGGAGATAGCAAACCAACGAGGGTCGGCGCGGGCGCTCGATCAAGGACAAAACACCCTCCACGAAAGGGAGGTCGGAGTGTGAGGTGCGGCGGGCATGCATACAATGGTGGGAGCGGACACGGTTGGCTGCTACGCGTTCGTAATCGTTAGCTTAGTCAACTTTGGTTTTTCTGGCAGGGGTCTGAATTCCGGTGGTTCTTTTTGGTAGCAGTGACTGAGCTCGGATTTCAGGTTCTTCGTGGTATATTTGCGTAGTTCGCTCTTGTGGGACTACCTAGTCTTGCGGTTTTTCTGCCAAGCTCAGGAAGGGACTTGGTTTACGGCTCGCCAGGAGTGTAAGACAGGGGACAGTCCGCGACACGTCTCCTGTTGTCGGGCAACTCGGCTGAGGAGCCGCCAGGATCCACACAGAGTGAAGGACTAAGGGTAAAGTACCCAGCACCTCCACCGGAACATACGATGACAGCCGAACATGGCCTGGAACTTTCCAGAATAGTAAATATTGATGGGAAAAAAGGACTGGACTAAGCATCTGGGACAACAAAACAAAACTGACACAAGGGAGTCTATCCTGATTAGCAAAGAAGGTGCATTGCTTTAGTGGCATTCTGTCCGAATAAGTCCATTCCTTCGGGGTTTTGACGACTGCCGTGGACGAAACCGAACTGAAATGGATGTGGGACCACTCTTCTGGTAATGAGCCGCGGCAGTCTGTCGCCGCGAAGCGGCGTGAACGGGTGGGCTGGGTAGGTAACACGCGCCCCAGTGATATACACGCGCGATAAAATGTCCATACAGATTGCAATTCGCGTAACGAGTGTTAGTGAAACGTATCTGTCGACGAAACGTGCGGCAGGCCAGCGGATTCAATACCAACTGCAGCACCTGTGCTCCGTGAAAGTGCACGCCTCCGCCGAAGCAATTTAAGAAACAGCACAGCATCATCTAGCACGGCACGGGAACTACCAGTTCTCCGGTGCGCACGCACAACCAAAGTGAGCCTTCGGACGTTTGAATCAAGCGGCACAACAATTACACACTGCCAAGCACGACTCACGCAATTTCCATGGTTAAACTGCTTATTTAAAGACATTAAACACGCTTCACTTGGGACGTCAAAGGTTCTGATGGTCAACGGGAGCACAAAAACGTCGCGTTAAAATTTATTCTCGCGATATTCGGAATCAATTAGAGGTCCGAGCAACGCAGGGCCGATTGGCTCTTCCGTGGCAATGTCAGCAATATCCCCGTCGATCACCAGCGAAATGCATACCGTTCCTTCGTATTTCCATGTTATACCTACGAGAGAGACCACGCTGAACTCTGGAGTCGCTTTCGACCGATTTCATGGATGACTCCCAGGCTCCTGCATCTGAAATCAACGCGCTCAAGACCAACGACAACCAACAACGCACCCGACAAGCTCCGGCCAATGCACCGGCTCAGCTGGGGACAGCCGCTGCCTGGGCGCTGCCATGTTTCCTGTGACGTCACGCATTTGGTTTGGTCACGTGACGAGTAGTCACTGTTGCGTAAAATGGCAGCGGCCTGGCTGGGGTCACTTGTGCAGTGCAGAAGTGACCCCATCCCATCGCTCTAAGCCCCTCTACTTCGTTGTAGCAAACACACAAAGACCGCAATGGTCACGATGATAAACTTCCGGCACTGCGCTGATTAGTTCCATCGATTCGTGGCGTCGGATTCGGTGAGAACTAAAGCGAAACGGAGAACGGCCAAGAAAGGTGTCTGAGGCGTATAGTGCTTAAAGCCTCGCAATAGGCCCGTGCCATTTACTGCTCGATCTAAATATACCCGCGTCTTGCCGTTCCCCAAATACAAAGTAATACTGCCGCGGGAAGAGCGACGACAGCCTGGCGTCTTGCTCTCATTTCGTGTTCCGAATATTTAGCCCCGACACCTGGCTTTCGAGTTTCACCTATTGAAATATTCGTGCAGACCGTGGTTTTGAGGCTTCCAGCTCCCGTTTCACATCATATCATCGGTTGTATGTCTCAATTTTTCGGATTACCAGCGATCTACAGTTCCAAGGTTTCGGTAGCCCCGTTAAGCCTTGCGTCGTCAGCGCCTGACGCCTGACTTCAGAAACCCGCCCAGCAATGGATGCCACCGAACGGGAACCGACGGCCTCGACATCTGTAGGCACGTCGGCTGCTGAAGCTACCTTCGACACCGAGTCGATGCACTACTCCGACGAATTTCACCAGGCAGAAGACCCGAACGAGGGGTGGATCACGCCCCGCAAGTCCAGGAACCAACGCACCCTGCCGCGCCAGGTAAATGAGCTCCATACGGTGGTGGTGCCAATTCCGCATAGCCTGCAACTCCAAGACATCAAACGGTACGATCTCCTCCCTTTCTTCCTGGCCGCAGCCTCCCTGCCACCTCACGCTAGTGAAGAGGTAAATATCGACGTCCGCCTCCAACAAAGAGTCATACTCCTTAAAACCGCCTTTGAAAGTTCAGCACGTCGCCTCAGCCAAACTAAACGCATTCGTGTCAGGAATCAGCTCCATGAAATCAGCCCCTACCTAGCCGCCCCGATAAATTCCTGCAAAGGGGTCATCCACGGTGTAGAAGCGGGACTCACAACCAATGACCTCATGCACTCTCTTGAAAGCTTTCAAACCACCATTATCACCGCACGCATGATGGGGGACACTGAGTCAGTCCTTATCACGTTCGAAGGAGCCAAAGTCCCCCGCACCATCCTCTTTCGCCGGGCAACCTACCGGTGTCACCCACATCGCCCACGTGCCCTGCGATGTGAGAAGTGCCGTATGTACGGCCACCGGACCTTTAATTGCCCAGAGAGCCCAACATTTTGGAGATGCCCCACATGCGCCGCGCAAATACCTCACCAACAAGCCTCTCACGCTTGCTCCCCTCGGTGCTACCACTGCGGGGGTGAACACTCTTCCTTCGACTCGACTTGCCCGGTCCAGCGCCAAAAAGATCAAGCCTGCATGAAGGCGGCATACGAACATCGTGTGCATCTCCGAAAAACCCTTCCACGTAATATGCAAAAGCCCCCAGCTTACCCCGTGCAGACTGCGAACCAAAAGCAATCGGCGGCTCAACACAAGACGGAGCTGAGTTCCTCAAACTCATATCAACCACCATCCTTAAACAAGTACCATCTAGAGGCACAAGCGCAACTGAACGCATCACTCCGCAACGCGCAAAAACAGACAGAATCGCAAACCCGTAAGGGAATGTTACCTGCAACGGCCACCTGGGGGCACGCCTCTGCGGGCTTCTCAACGACTACACGTTCACCGTCATCCCAGACTGAAGACTTACCACAACAAAGGTCACTTCTGCACCCTGCCGCCCTACCAACATCTCAACCAACGTCTGACATAGCCTCCCAAGAACCGAAGACCACACGAGCAAACCTCACAGAACCAGCACCATCGCCGCCATCGATAGGTGCTCCTGCTCCATCACTTACTCCCTCTCCCGGCAAGCGTTCACCTGCACTCACTTCGCTTACTCCCCCCGTCTATGATTCTCCTAACTACCAACGACACATGGAGCATGAACTCATAATGTTAAAAGAACGACTAACCCCATGTGAAGACCAAATCGCCCAACTCACAGAACGTATAGCCAACATCGAAACACTAGTGTCCAACATATTAGGCACAGTAAACCCTCTCGTATCCCGCATTGAAGAACTAACAAAGGCGGTAGCATCCCTCGAAAAAGCTGTAGGTATGCTCTCTGCATCACCCATACCCATGGAAGCAACATCCCAATCTCTTAAAAGACCCCTTTCTCCTGAATCCACTGAACACCCCTGTTCCCTTCAAAGGGCACACCCTCCTGCCCCCTCCTCAGTCACGACCTCATAATGGTAGAAAATTCCCAGTTCCAAGTCATCCAGTGGAACTGCCGGAACATCAAAACAAACCGCACTCCCCTTCATCAATGGCTCCTTACCCTAGATTCTCTTCCCCATATTCTACTACTCCAGGAGACACGCTCTGCAGTTAACATACCAGGATACCGAGCTTTGCATGGCCATCCAAACGAGGCCCCTTTAGTTTCCACATTCATAAGACGGGACATCCAGTATGAACCACTGATCATCCCTACATCTCTCAGACAAAATGTAGTGGCATGTGCTTACTATCCCTTCCCTAAACACAGACCTATATGCTTCCTCAACCTATATAATCCCCCCACAGAGCACCGCCTATTCAAATCACTTTTCGACTTTGCTGCAGAGTTGACACCTAATTACGAGGTACTCCTGGGCGGTGATTTTAATGCCCCAAATGTCAGCTGGGGTTACCTATCCACACTTCGCCCAGGGCGACTTCTGCAATCGTACATTTCACAGCGCCAGTTCACTGTCTTAAATACTCCCGACATGCCAACCCGACAAGGCACACGCCAGCAACACTGTACCACCCCAGATCTCACACTATACCACGGCAGAAACTCGAGTGTCTGGGTTCATACTCAAGAGAGACTTCTAAGTGACCACTTCATTCTCTCAATATCACTCAGCATCTCTAGCCGCTCACGGAAAATATCAGTCAAAACTACAAACTGGGATAAATTTCGTAGCATCCTTGTTTCACCCGGGCAGCAATCAGGCTCTTACGAGACCTGGATATGCGCCATCAAACAAGCCCGAACACAAGCCACAAAAATAGACAACACCACAGCCCCGGCGATACGGCCAGACCCGCATCTAGTGCGCCTCTGGAGACGTCGTAAGCGTATCTTAAGATGCATTAGCCAGCAACCCCACAATCAACAACTCCGAGAACGTTTACAACACCTAGATGCAGACATTACTACACACTGCAGCACTCTCGACATCTCGAACTGGAACAGAGTATGTGATCAGATAAACGGTACCCTCCACCAAAAGACCGCATGGCATCTCCTCCGTTCACTTCTAGGGCCTCAGCCACCTCCCGCTCCCACGCTAGACAAACACTTAGCTTTACATGGTAGCACAGACCTTATCCAAGCCTTACAGAACCTATACATCCCTCCAGCATTGACCTCAAACTACCCCTCCTACTCGGGCCCTGAAAACCCGACTTTAGACAGCCCTTTCACACTAGCAGACTTAGACTTGGCCCTAGCAAAAAACTCCCGAAAATCAGCCCCAGGAGAAGATACCATCACGTACTGCCTCCTCCGTAACCTTCCAGAAGCGAATAAAAAACAGCTCCTGACCTACATAAATGAACATTGGTCGGAGGGTACATACCCAAAGGAATGGAAATCTTCTACTATTATCATGATCCCCAAACCTGGAAAACCCCCATCACTTAATAACCTCCGTCCCATTTCCTTAACTTCTTGCGTGGGCAAGACGATGGAGCGGATGGTCCTCGATCGTTTTCAAGAACATCTTGAAGCCACTGCATTCCTGCCACACACCCAAATCGGCTTTCGTTCCCATGTTTCCACTCAAGACCTATTCCTTTTACTCCAGCACACATTCCTCTCCCCATCTTCCTGTCAGGTGCATGCGCTCGTCACAGTAGACGTTCGCAAAGCATTTGACAACATAAGTCATGATCACATACTCGCTTCAGTTCGAGAAACAGAATGCGGACAAAATTTGTATACCTACATCCAAAACTTCCTTAAGGACCGCACTGCATGCTTTCGTATAGGGGGCGAGTTGTCCCAACCAATCTCACTCACACGAGGTACACCTCAAGGGGCTGTCCTCTCCCCTACTCTTTTCAATCTGGGTATGGCCCAGCTAGCTCGCTGCCTGCAGCAGATACCCCACCTTTCCCACATATTTTATGCTGATGACCTCACCCTCTGGTGCACTCACGGATCACCAGGGGAAGTTGAATCTACTCTTCAGAAAGGTCTAGACACCATAACTGCGTTCCTAACCCAAGCAGGGCTGAAACTGGCCCCAGAAAAATCGGAATTACTCCTGCTGTCTCAAACCCAGTATCAGCGCTCTGTAAACCATCTCATTTCTCTCTATTTAGACCATCAGACCATCCCGCGAGTATCCTTATGCAAGGTCCTCGGCATCCATCTCCGCGATCGATCAAATCAGGCTAACATCACTCCGGCGATAAACACGTGTCACTCGGTAACACATCTTGTCCGCAGAGTCGTGCAAAGACGTGCGGGCCTCAATGAAAAACAAGCGAGTCAATTGGTTCATGCATTGGCTCTTAGTAAAATTCTTTATTCGGTTCCATATTTCACGCTCACACGACAGCAACTTAATAAACTCAGCTCTGCATTAAGCACTCTGTACAAGGCCTCCCTTAACCTTCCAGTCCATACCTCAACGCAAAGACTCTACGAGACCGGCCTATTCCTTCCCCTCTCCTCACTCCTACACCTCCATCGTGACCGACAGCTAGCCCGCCTCTCGGGGTCACATCAAGGGCGCTGGATCCTAGAACAAGCTGGACTCTCACCAATTGATTTTTACTTGCACTTACCCGCTTCGCCATTGCCCTCTAATCTGCGTTTCGCTCTTCTGCCCCGCCGCATGGCTCCGGGCCTGGACGACGGTCGCAGAGATGCTCAGGCCTTGCATCATAATCCACCATTTCAGACACAGACGGTAGCCTATACCGACGCTTCCATCTTGGACACCGGCACGGCTGCGTACGCAATCTACATACCTAAACATTCCTTACCTATTCTTCACACGTGCGGTCCATACAGCGACCCCCCGCCAATCACCACGTTAGAACTTGTCCCCATTATCCATGCCATCATATCATTCTCCCAATTGCCGCGCACGTCCGCTTACACTGTCTACTCTGATTCTATGGCTGCTATACGCTCCTTGCAACAGAGACAAATTCCTGCCGATCTTCGAGAGGACCTTGACATGGCCCTACACTCTCTCTCCTCATCCTCGGTCACGATTCGATGGGTCCCTGGTCACGCAGGGATAGCAGGTAATGAGCTGGTACATCAGCTCGCCCGCGAATTTCACAGCCGGGCACCTGCAATCCCCTGGCTAAGCCCCCGACCAATGACGAGGCAGCAGAGTACAAAAAAACACTCAAGTTACATTACAAACAGCTCCGTATATCTCATGAACTTCTACCTCGACCACATCCACAGCTTAGTGTCGCGCAGACCCACATTCTCCGTAAAATCCAGACAAACACCCTCGTCACACCTGCTCGCCTTTACCTCTTCCGCTATCGATCAGACCCTTCCTGTCCCAACTGCCCAGCTCCCTATGCCAATCAAGAACATTGTCTCCTTCATTGCCCGGTCGCCTACACCACCTCATTTCTTCCTAACCCCCCACCACCCTCCTGGAGTGCATGGTTGGCGTCGCCGCAACTGGAAGATCAGCTCGCCCTGGTACTTCAGGCGGAGGATATCTTGGGTACTTAATCTGTGCTCTAATTAAAGTGATTTTCTCTCTC
>JAZHYW010023010.1:0-42749 GCA_037355805.1 Ixodes ricinus | reverse complement strand
ATGAACAATAGCCCGGTAAATGTCTTTTACTTTATCCTATTGAATGTGTCAGCGAACCTCGTAATTTATATTTCAACTAAATATTTTTTAATAACTGGCAGCTTAAAGGAAGACTAAAGCGGTACTGAATTTTGGTGGAAAAACATTTAAATCGACTTTATTTGGCCTCCAGGGTCACGAATATCAAAATATATTTTAGGTTGACGCGACAAGTTGCCCCAACAGCGCCTTCAAAATAGCGCTGAAGCCCCTCCTTCCCGTCGCGTTCGGTACGAAATAGGAATCATGACGTGTCCTTCCTAAATCTCAACATTTCGATGCTCTCCGCAAGCCTTACCCAAGCAGCCAAAAGCGCCGCACGTGTTCTCTCCAACGCGGCACGCGCAAGACGGTTCTGAAACCTCTGGGCAGGACGACACACACAGCGGTTGTTTTTCTATTTTTTTCTCGCGTCTATTGATACGTTCGGGTCAAATGCTTGTGACAATAGGGAGTTTTTTTTAAGACCGTGTTCCCCCCCAAACCCCAACCATCCGCTACGAAGAAACCGCCACTGCGCCTGGGTGCCGATGGCCTTGGCCGTGGAGTTCCGGGTAGCGGAGAGGCTTAGCGGAAAGGGAAACACGGTCCGCTAAAACTCGCTATTCAAATGCACTGGACAAAATACGCTAAAATTCACCTCTATGTCATTTTTTTTAGATCCCCTTCAGCTTCCTTTTAAGAAACACAGGGAATGCCTTATGGATTATATTCAATCTTCTTCCTTTGAAATTGTTCTTGGACGTTCTCCTCGGCCGATGCCGCATGATCGTGTGCGACAGAGTGATAATATTAAGTACAAGGGTCGCCATGCCTTGGCTTTTTTTTTTTTAATGTGAAAGTTACTATACACTTTTTCAAAAAATGCTTCTAGGCCGTCGCCATGTTGCTGACGATGATGCAGCGGGTGCGACTCTCGCGCCCCTAGCAGCTAGAAAATTACTGCCACACTCTTGGGCTCTTTAAACCCGGCTCAGCGCGATTCTCCACCTATGCTTTCCGGTTTTGCATTCTAAGTATTCCGGCTTGTGTTGAATGTTTTCACTTTATTTTTCTTATGCATGCTGCTCACCCTTTTTGACCTATCTTCCTCTGCGAGAAATAGGGCATATAAGTGCCTGCCGTTCATGCGTTTCTGCTTGACATTCACCGGAACCGTAGGAACGAAAGTCGAACGGCCCTGGTCGCAATTTTACGAACAATGACAACTGTTCAATTTTACGAAACAATGACAACAACTCCAAAAGATGATCCACGTAGGGTCCTTCTCAGTCATCGCCAAAAATAGCCGTCCGGGTTGGGGTGGGGAACAGATAAGCAGCATTGATTCCTTTTCCCTCATGCTATTGCTGTAATAAATAATATAAATATATATATATATTTAAGCGACAGGGTTGAGGCGACACCTAATCGTCAGAGGCTATAAAAAAGGAAGCTATCTCCTCAGCGACAGGCTACCTAGCAGTACACTATTATCTGATCTCCGCAGATCCCACCTTCCGCCCCCGAAAAGCTGCGCGTCAGCGACACGGGCCAGCTGACGTTCATTCCGGTCAGCCACAAGAACAAGCCAACAGGCCCAAGGAAACTACAGCGGCAACAGTGGCGGCAATGGAATCAGCGACGACAGCGGCTAAGACGAAACTGAGTCGACAGAGGCTCTAACAGAAGGAGTGCAGCGTCGACGGGAGCAGTCAGCGACAGGGCTGTCTGCGGTACGCTAATCATCTGACTTTGGATGTAGGAGCAGTACCATTTTTCTATTATTCTTAATCACAAAAATCCCCATCGCTGACTGCTGCCTCTGGGTGTTCACTGTCATGCCCAAGAACGATTAGTGTCTACATTGTAAGACGGAAATAGATGATGAGAACATTAGAGAGCTTTATTCATTTAATATTTATTTCAAATACTGTGGACAAGTCGGTCTATACAGGAGGGAAAAACACAACATAAAGAAAACAAGAAACTCTGTCATGCACTCACCGCGTGAAGCGAGCGCAGGTAGGTTGTAGCTACCCACGCATGCTCAAGATATACATTTCCATATGCAAATCTTAACTAAACAATTTATTCAGCTGTGGTTCAAATAATTCAGGACTACAACAATTGACAACTTGCTCTATCAGAGTGTCCAATTCTATAATAGTTCGGAAAAAGAAGTGTATTTAAAGACATCATTTCTGTACTGGTAGATATGAAGTTGCTTTAGTGTTGCTCGTCTTTTGGAGTGTGGATGTTGAAGGCAAAATGTACCGTTCAGTATTATTCTTTGTCAAGCCATTAGCCACAGCGTATAATTCTTTTAATCCACACATTTTCCATGTTTTCTCTAAACGGTCAAGCCGAAATTCATTTCTCATTGCCGTAATTGACACGGTGCGCCTGTATTCACAAAAAAGAAAAGAGAAGAAAACATCAACCGAAGTGTCAAATTATGTTTTCATTCAGTTTGCGCAACCTGCTGTTTTCCGTATGGATCCCATTCGCACCTCGCGTATTCCAATATTGAACCTAAATAGCATTTATATGCAGCTAATCGAACATATTTATTTGCGTGTCTAAGATGCCTTGTAAGACAGCCTAGCTTCTGATAAGCCTTGGCGCATATGTAATCCACATGATTATCCCAGCGCGGGGTATTAGCTAAAATAACTCCTAAAACCTAAATTCTTCTACTTTATTAAGTTCAATGCTGGCTATAGAATAGCGGAAATCTGACACCTGTTTTTATTTGTAATACTTCAAGAGACAGTTTTAACAAAATTAATACCATACCCCATTTCTTACACCACGAGAAGATTTCTTCCAGGGACTGGTCGAGAATTTCCTGGTCCTGAACTGCAGCCACTTTTGAAAAGACCATACTTTCGTCTACGAACAATTTAGCTTAAACAGAGGAAGGTCAATTGGTTGCTATATCATTTATATAAATTAAGAATAAAAGGGGCCCTAACACTGATTCTTGGGGTACTCCCGAGTAAACTGTTAAAGGGGAAAGCAAACTTTATTACAGCTAGAATACTGCATTTGTCTTTCCGAATAAGAACGTATCTAAGATATCAAAATCTGGCTCAATACCAATTAAGTTTAATTTTTGTCCTAATCTGGCATGGGGTACCCAGTTATACGCTTTAGAGTAATCCATAAATATTACGTCAACCTGACTTCGTCCGTTTATAGTTGATGTGAACTCATGTGTGCACTCTATTAGTTGCGTGACTGTCGATAGACCCTACCGAAACCCGTGCTGGTGTTCATAAAGAAAGTTTTTCCTCCAAGTATTTAATTATATGTTTAAAAATTATGTGTTCTAAAAGTTTGCAGCATGGCGTTGTTGAAAGGATGGGGCTATATTTTGCAGGTCCATCTTGTTTCCGGAATTGCAAACGGGCACACTTTTCCCTCATAGGCAGTGTTGTGGTAACTAGCTCTGAAGAAGGAACACTTCAAAAATTAAATATACATAGCGTGTAATGCCCCCCTGTTGACATAAGAAGATGACTGCAATAATCAAAATGCCCTTCTATGTAGAAAAGAACGGACAAATCGTCCGCGTTTCAGAAATCCTAAACTGCGTTTTCGGGACGGGTCTTTTGGGATGTTTTTTTTTGGAGAGTTGCGATGAAAATATTAACACCTTATGATCTGACACGCCACCTATTATTTCAACCTCGTCCACTTCAACCATAATGCTAAAAATATCAAGTCTATGTTGCTTGACCAGTATTTGTTTCTCGGGTAGGGCTGTTCACTAACTGTCTCGGGTTGAAACAAAAAGCGATATAAAGAAGCAGTTCTGAGGAAAGCACCTCAATTTTGCCCTCTTGACCAGTTGTCCAATCAGTACTGGGCAGGTTAAAATCCCTCATCAGAATAATCTTAGCTGTGTCACTAAATTGTAGAGCCAATTAGTCGTATAAATCTTCTAAACATTTTGGCGTGGTATTTGGGGGCCTATAAAGGGCACCTATAATAAATTCATTTTACTGGTTTGTCACTTTACATTATAATACCTCACCGTTGATAATGCAATTTGTTGGAACCAAATCTAAACTGTATTTAAAAATGATAGCCCCACCACCTCCCCTTGATCCTTTGTCTTTTCAACTCATTTTGTATGGTAGTGGGACAATTTCATTGTCCCCAATACCGTCGTGCAGCCCTGCTTCCGTAATAACAACAATCTGGGGTTATGAAAGTGAAAGTTAATTTCCAGTACGTCTACATTATTATACGTCTAGCACTTCAAGCCTTTGAAATTTTCAGCGTGTGCATACTAACTGTTTTGTGGCGTCACTAATTGTTGGGGTGAGCTTGCTGTTTGTTTGCTATACACATGTCCCCATGGATGTTGTCCCACAAAAATATTATCGCCAATTTTTATCTTGTCATGAGTCAAGAAAACGTTTTTTTCGTTATCACGATGCCGCTTGCTGTATTTCCATAACTTCTTGCGCCTTTGAAGTGTAATCCTGAAATATTCGTGTTCATTTCTTATCTTACTCCCTTTCAGAAGTCTGCGTTTCCTTAGAAGATTATCATTTTCTACAGAATCAAAGAGTTTAAGGATGACGGGTTGACTTCTCTTCATTTTTCGCCCAATGCGATGCAAGTTTTCGACAGTGCTAACACGATTTCAAAGCGTTGCTTCGAAAACATCATCCAGTACCTTTGATATTAACGTATCTGCCGTTTCACCGTCGTCTACCGGAATCCGAAAAACCATAAGGTTATCGCGGCGGATATAGTCTAGACTACAATGCTTCCTCTGACATTCAAAGAAGGCATCCTTGTATTGACGTGACACTTTGTTGGAAACCCACGACTTGATCTTTAACCTCTTTACTTTCTTGGACCGTTACTTGGATCTGCTAGACCCTTTTAGCTAGGCTGTCGAATTTGCTTTCCAACTGTTGTTGGCTAGTTTCTATCACTCCGGGATCATTTATAATCACATTTTGTGCAACCAGAATAGCCTTCGCCATTTCCTGCACCGTAAATAGGGTATCAGTGCCCTCCTCATCCAGTCCCGGATTTGATGAAACAAACAGTACATGGAAAATCTGCCGCGAAAGAAATTTGGTAAAGAGGAGTGAGCTAAAGCAAAGAAGGCAATGTCTGCACGCTGAACCCGCATAGCGCGCTTGTTGGTCTCGAGTTCAGTCGTAGCACGAAGCGCTCCAAGAAGCTTTTGATCATGCTGGCGATGGCATAAATCAATGTGCTCAGGTTTCTTTTTTTTCCTGTGTGTTTAGCTCGTACCTTGCCTGCCGGCCTGGTAAGCACGCGCCGCTGTACTGTTTTTTGTCGCATGCCGGGCAGTTACATTTTGCATACAATTTTGGGAACCAGTTGGCGACGGAGCGGAGTGGCATGGTTTCGGTTTCGATTGAACAGCCGTTGTCTCCGCTCGCACGACGAAGCACGTGCAACTGCAAGCCTGCTGAAGTTGCCCTCACGTGCATGCGAACACGGTTGCACGACAGAGGCATCCAGCCGGGACGCTTGCAATTCATTGTTTTATGTTTGCTTACTTTTGACGAAAATCTGGCACGTCGGCAACCAGTAAAACAGTAGCAAGCATTTTTTCGGAATCGCTCGGCCTCTCATACAGCACTCTATACTTGTGGGATGTCTCAGCAGTAAAAACACAAGCAGCGATTTCCGTCACAACAAGTCACATCAGAACACAACAGAACAGAAAGTGCCCTTCGTTTGTCCCGCACTTAAACAAATACTTTTTTCTTTTTAAAAACCTGTGCTCCAAAAGCCACTTTTGCTTCTCCAAAACATTGTTTTGGCTGCTCCAAAATCCACTTTTTCTGCTCCAAAACGCTGTTTTGGCTGCTCCAAAAGGTGCTCCAAAATGACTTAGGCCAGTCACATCACTGAAAGCCCACTTTTACATGATTTGCAGGCTAACTCGGTAACTTGGTAGTACTCAGAGCTTAGCATTGACCGGGTTCTTACTAAAACTTTGCAATCACTACCGAAAAACCCAGTATAACGTTTCACTATTTGGATTACAGAACTGCAAATCTTACTGAATTTTTTTCTGTAAACCTTAAATACAGATTGCAGACAAAGGAATAGATTCTGAACACATAAAGTTCGGATAAAATTCAAATATATTTTTAGTTTCATAATCCAGACAGCAAAAATTTATACTCTATTCTTTGGTAGGGATTATAGGCTCATCGTGTACTTTTTGAACAATTACAGCGCAGCTTGGACACTGGCTCAAAACGCTTTTTGACGGTTTGTGCAACAGCAGACCCGTAATAAAAATCGAGGTGGTTACCTATGCAATAAAGTTTAGGAAAGCATGAAACCAACGTTACATACCCTATCGACATTGCAAATATGTTTCCAGAGCCTTCACCAACTGTTACTCAACCACGAAGCACACCATTCGAAATGTTAAAATTAACTGCCATTTTTTTGTCTGGTATAGGAGTTTATACCAAAGAAATCGTTGAAGCTAATTAAATTTAAAACTGAAATTATCTATATATATATATGCTTATAGTAATCTAAGATTGATTTATAATGGCTATGGTAAATCGCTTGGCTAATTTGGTGCTCGTCTTTTACAACTAATTTTGTTCAATTGCTTTTCTTTTGCGATAACATAAACCTTTTTTAGAATGTCGAAACTGGGTGAACGTATTTTTTATATTCGTGAGGTTGCGAAAACGTGTGAGAGGCGTATGCATAACGCAATTTATTATTTTTTTTCTGTAAAGATTTTAAGCTTTACTGACTGTCAGAGGGAGGGTCAGAAAGCTGAGGCTAGTGTGTGCTTTCTTGAACCATTCAAAGTTTGGGGTTTGATTGTGCAAATTTATAATGATATATGATACAAAATTATGGTTCCACATATTTTGAAGCGTAACAAGTTTTTATTCAAATGAACTAAAAGCTGTTACACATAGGCGTTGCTATATGGTCCTTCAAAGTTGTGTTATTGGGCTCAAAGGTAGTGATCATCTCGTCTTAACAGCTCCCACATAAGAAACATTTTTTCAAACATTTACTTTGAGAAAGAGTGTTTTACACTGACTTGTCTGGGCCCTTTTTGGAATGTTATATTTTCAAAGGTTGAACATCGCACGTAACAAATGTTCATACATAACTGTTTAAAAATAGCATGGAGAGTATTTATGACATTTATTTTCCTGTTTACTGCGATGTTCTAGGGCACGTTGCACCGCGGACAGTTAATAGTGTTCAGCCAAAAGCTGGCTTAGCAATATTATTTGAAGAATTAATATTTCATTTTTATTCAACAATATCAATGTAGTGGACGATAATGATGTTATGTAAAATATGATAATGTGCGCCTGTGGAAATAGAGCTTGGCGTTTGTTTTGTCAGTGAAAAATATTTTGTCCCAACCTAGCGTTCACCATCCAATACGACAATAATGTTGGGTGTTACCTTTCGCATTATGAAAAAGTTTTGGAACTAAGGATTCCATTTTTAATCTTCTATTTCTAATCGTACATTTTCCCAGAAATATTAAACTGACAGAGGGCGATGACAATATTTCGAAATTAAATGACCAGGGTACAATTGGCACATGGTACAATTATTGTTCTGTCTATATTTACAGAAGAAACCGTGGGAACAGATGTCAGCTGCACCAAATATGAATGCCAGTCCTCTTTTCAAGAACCTTGATGGCTTCTACATGAGCAGCTTTCTGGACGAGGATACCGTACAATCCGCTATGTCCTACAAGCCCCAGTCCGACGACATCTTTATTGTGACGTACCCAAAATGCGGTACAACCTGGACACAGCACATTGTCCATTGCATCTTGTATGACGGTGTCCTTCCCAAGGACTTCACAGAGTTCACTCTAAGGTCACCTTGGCTTGAGTTCTTGGGTTCCGAAGCTGCAGAAAAAATGGTCCGCCCAGGCACCATCAAGTGCCATCTTCCCTTCCATAAGCTTCCTTACTCTGAGAACGCGAAGTACATATTCGTGGTTAGAAACCCGTATGACGTCTGCGTCTCCTTCTATCACCACGCTAGAGGCATCCCTAGCAATGGGCTTGAAAACGCACCGTTTGATACATTTTTAGATTTGTTTCTGAGTGGCCAAGTTGGTTACGGAGACTATTTTGACCACTTGCTGTCTCTATACAAGCACCGAAACAATTCAAATGTTTTGTTCTTTAGGTACGAAGACTTACAAAAGGACATAAAGGCTTGGGTGCTCAAGATCGCTGCCTTCCTCGGTGAGGAGTACGGTCAAAAGCTGAAACATGACAACGTGCTCCTCGACAAAGTCGTGAAAGTCACCAGCTTTGAAAGCATGAAGAAACCAGTCAATGACGGCATGAAAACCCTGATGCATGATCTTTTCTCCCTTCCCCCTGAGAGACAGTTTAAGTCTTTGCAAGTTTATAGTCGAAGATCTGGCGGAAAATTGAAGTTAGAAATCAAGCAGGAATTTCTTCGCAAGGGTATCCTTGGGGACTACAAGAACCTCTTCTCGGCTGAACAGATTAAACGGATGAAGGAACGAATCGCGTCTAAGACAAAAGGAAGCGACGTTATGAATTTGTGGATTGATATTGGACTTCCATGATAACATTCTGGTGGATTTGTATTTCGCGATAGGATTGTTTTATTGTAGTTAAATACCAATATTCATTCGTTAACAAAAAGTGCCCCTGAATCACGATACTTGTACACGGCTAGTACCATGTTCCGATACTACACAAAACTGCCAAAAGTAAAGAAATAAATAAAACAAAAGAAATGGAGGTACGCCGAAGTGAACGGTATTTTGAATTTGCGTGTATACGCTTTTTAGTCACGGGCTACGCTGCTAGGTGTCCCCAGTATCGAGGTTTTTGCATCATTCTTTTAAACGCCGTAGCTCAAGGTCTGGGGTCGGCAAACGTTTCCTACAAGGGGCCGATTTAGCGCTAAACAGATACGGAGCGGGCAAAATGAAAAAAGGGAGATTCATGGAGGTTCTTGATTATGAATACTGCTTAAAGATGCGAACTTTTGCAATAAAGCTACTAGCTGGGAGTCGTCAATCGTTTGAGAGTGGTCATCTGTTATTAGCAGACGTACGTTTCATATTATGGTGCTCAACTCACAGTGTTCACATCACACATTTATGTGCTCAGCGAACATTGCGAACCAAGCTTTCACAGATTAGAAAACTGATTCAAGGAGTTCAACGTAAATCTCAACAAAGACGATCAGTGGAAATGCATTCTTCAACTTATTGCCTGTTTGGTGATTTCTGAGGCTGTTTACGGTCGTGGACAACTTTTTGTGGTATTTTAGAAGGAGGAAGAGGGCTGATGTACAGCTTTAAGTGGTCGTCCAAGGTACACGACTTTCCGTGTGCTCTGTGACCTCGACTCCATCGACGCAGAAAGTTGTCTACAAGTAGAGTAAATGTGTTTTATTCGGAGAGGGCTGCTTTAAATAAAGTTTGGAAAACGTAGTTGTCATTTAAGTTTTTCTGAAAATCATCAAGCCATTGTGTACTAGCATTCTGTACTATCTCGCAGAAAATATATTTGAGGAACACTGTGCTCATTTCTTCTACAGAAATTCACCAGAAAGGGGAACGATAAAAACATTTTTGTTGGCAGATGCTCCTGGTAATGGAGAAACTCGAACTTATATTTAAAACAAAATTTTACGCTTTAGAGAGAGTCCGCGCTGCGAATACCTTTTTCCTTCCATCGCAAACACGATGAGAGATCCTGGAAGTGCTTCATTCCCGGAGAAAACATGGGATTTCTTCACGAGAATAAACAAAGCCGAAAATCTCTAGCTTTCCTCATCCACTATACATCTGTGTTTCAGGACAACCTCGTGTTCGACCGAAAAACTGCTGAAATTAACGAGGGTGCACGCCGTGATTCGGTACACAATTTAAAATGGATACGACGATCTTCGATTCCCAATGCATCACTTCTCTACACAATTGGTTACAAATAATACAGTAATGGTACGAAGGAAACAAAGCCTTGAGCATGCTGTGTCAGTGCTACTACGTGCAACTGCAACAATTTTGAAACTAACCCCTTTCTTGCGCCATTAGTTTTGGAGAGAGAAGAGAGATGGTAAGGGGTTGTGTGTGTGTGTTTTATTTTATGTGGTCGTTAAAGCCAAATTCGTCACTTTTGGGATAGTTGCCCTCACGGCGGTAACAATATTTGTGTCATTGTGTGTTCTCTTGAAGAAAACAGTTGTTGAAACAGTTGATTTGCATCGGAAAGACTTAAAGAACAATGCTCTATAAAAACGAAGGTCTATATAAACAAATTAGCAGTTTAAAGAAAGGATAGATGTAAGTATATACAACTAGCCTCAATCTACCTGATTGAAAATTCGTCCACAAGGATTTCAGTAATTTTGTGACGTATCGTTTAAAGTGTTTGAGGTGTGTGAGATATCCTTTGAAGTTTTCTGGAGGGCTTTACGTACCCTTCAAGAATTTCTAAAATGTGTAAGAGACAGAGACCCGTCATAGTTGTTTGAGAGGCCTGTGTGTTATGTCCCACTCTTTTCCGTGAAAACACGGCACCCATCATAATCGTTTTAAATGGTCTATGGTATACATCAGGATATATGCGTCCGGGTGTAGTCTAGTGTATTTTTATATTTCGCTTGCCGGCTGAAATGATCATGAACGAAAGAATACTGGTCAACAACTATGTTTATTCATGAGCGCTGCGTTTATACAGCAGACATGGTGTCACAAGTCAGGCGGCGCTTCTGTGATGACTCAGGCTCGTGATAGCATAATCAGCACGCCACAACACGTCCTGCCCGCTTACACAAATAGTTAACTTCCTAAAGTCTCTGGGTCTAAAATGGTCCGGCGGCTTGCATGCGAGTGATCTTCGTCGAAGCGGTTGCTTTTCCGCTGTGGCAGACGGATCCGGCGCGATTGGCGTAAATGGCATTGCCAGGCCTTCGGAGGCGGGTTGCAGTGGGTGGATCAGGCGCTGTCTTATCAGGTGTCGGACCTGCCATACGCGTCGGTCGCGTCACACATGAAGGTTCCTGCCCTTGTGGTTGGAAGGGAATAGGTTGCGGAATCGGTGGGTCATCCATCATTGCTAGCTCCGGACTTGCAATGGGCTCCGCATCTCGAGGACGCATGCAGCCAGCGTACTACGTGAACCAAAGCTGGTTGAGCACTTTCACAATGTAGGTCACACGCACTCACCACCTGAGACAGAATCCTTTCTTCCCAGGAGACGCGCCCGCTGCGCACTGCTTTCACGAAAACACGATCACCCACATTGAACACTCGTTCAGCATCACGCGAGGCATCGCGTTTTTCGCTCATATGCTCTTGCTTGCGTTGCATGGCACTATCGAAATCAGGCTGAAGCGAGGAACATTTCGTCCGTTGCTGGAGCTTTAAAAAAAGTTCGGCGGGTGTCTTCCCCGTCACGCCGCTCGGTGTGTTGCGATAACTCATAAGTAAACTGTCAAGACATTCCTGGAGCGAACACTGCCTAGGGGTTGCCTCACTTTCAAGAATCTGCTTGAGCAAAGCTCGTTTCACAGTTTAAACAGTGAGTTCTGCTGCGCCGTACGAGGCTGCGTGATAAGGCGGAGTGAGAATGTGTTGCACGCCGTTTGCAAATATATAATCCGCAAACTCAGCTGATTTGAGCGGTGGTCCGTTGTCGCTCACTGGTACTTCAGGAAAGCCGTGAGCAGAATATGCTCCCCAAAGCCTTTCAATTGTTTTGGCGGTGGATGTGGAGGACAACATCCACATTTCTATCCACTTCGATAATGAATCAATAAGCACCAGGAACACATTTGCACCTTTTAACGCAAAATCTACATGAAAGCGTTCCAGCACCTGGCAGGGTAGTTCCAGGGATGAAGTAGAACCGGACGGGCGGTGGGCTGAGCTGCTTGACATATTCGGCACTTCTGCACGTGCTGATCAATAGCCAGATAGATTCCAGGCCACCATACAAAGCTGCGTGCCATATTCATCCGCCTTGCGCCTGGATGCTCCTCAAGCAGCAAGTTCAGCACGCGGTCCCTTAGCTGTTCCGGAATCACTACTCAGACGCCCCAAACTATGCAACCTTGTTCCAATGAGAGTTTGTCGCGGTGCACAAAATAGTGACCGAGCTCTGGTGCGTATTTGCTCGGCCAGCCGTTAAAAGTAAACTGTGCTTTACGACACAACGTTAAAATCCGTTTAGAAAACTTCGCAATCTCTTCAGCGGTTTTCAGGAGATATTGAAATACTGAGAGGCATTCATCAGGTTTTTCCTGAGCGAGGTCTGACTGCGGCAATCTCGACAGAGCATCAGCCGCTTCTATGTTCTTCCCTCGGCAGTATTTGAGCCGGTATCTGTCGCTGCAAGTACCATGGCCCAACGCTGCATTTGTGCTGCTGCCAATGTTTGGTGCAGGCTTTCCATGGCCAAGAATACCTAGCAGCGGTTGATGGTTTGCGTAGAGTGTGAACTCTCGACCAAACAGATAACGAAACATGTTTAGACCATAGACTAACCCCAAAGCTTCGCACTCGCGCTGAGCGTACATTTTCTCGGTGGGCGTTAACGTCTCGAGGCAAAAGCAATAGGCCTCTCTTCACCATCAGCAGTTCCGTGAAAGATATATAACTGCTCCGAGGCCACACGAGGACGCGTCACAGAGCATTCACTCATTCACATCTAGGTGAAGGGCTGATAGGGTCCCATAACATATCAGGGCTGAAGTGTTTTTTTCGATAGGTATTCCATCTTTGACGAGCAGAAATAATGAACACATAAAAATAGTAATTCAGATAATTAACAGAAAAGGTTGAAAAGTCGTTGAACAAGTTCCCCCCAAAAAACAACTTGTCAAGGAATATATGACGGCGAATTTTAAGAGACCTGCAATATATGCTTTTGTCCACCAACCTTGCGCCGCGTACGCGGCGCGAGGTTGGTCGGAGTGTTGGTATGCGCTGGAAGGGGATAAAATTGTGAACTGGGAAATACTAATCTTTTGTAAAAGTTCAAGGAGACAAACAACATGGCCATGGTTCCCCATCCTTTCCACTTGCCTAACCTCTTGCGATTGTTTTTTTTCTTCTTCATAGCAGTAGGTAAGTGCTCCTTCCGACAAATTACGGCGACGATCGTACGCAAAAACACCCACATGATCTATAGGTAAGAAGTTGATAACGCTGCAAAGCTGTCACCGTCACCCCATCGAAGTTGTCCCTCGCCCACCCACGTCATCTAGGGACACACGCGCTATCGCTCCTTCTTCGTATCTGTCTCTCTCCGTCTCTGGATCTGCCCCAAGTGGCAAACACGCTAAAGCTCGACGAGAGACGCCGCAAAGCGGCAGACATTTTCATCCAGGCATCGCCGAGAGGTAAGGTCGCGGTCGTCGTGTGACGCTGCAATACTTGCTTTCGACTATGCTGACGCAAAATAAGCGGCGCTGTGTGGGGCATTTGGGGGTAGGTAATATTAGCGGCGCTCACTACCCCCTGCCCCCCTTTTCAAGACATGGCCAGTCCACAAAGATTCTCTCTCCGCCCGAGTAACGGGAGGAGCAAGCGCTACGCGCAGCGGGGAATAGACGGAAGGCCCACTGTGACACAAGAATGTCACGAGCCCTTAAGGTTTAAAAAAGGTGCACAAGAATGATGTGGAAACTGTCATGTCATCTCTCGCTCCTCTTCCTCCGGAAAAAAAAGGCCCAAGTCCTCAGATATGTATGTGAAAGAATGCCCGTGGATTGGAAAAATTTCTGGTCGTTGGGAGTATTTGTCACGAAGGGAGTTGTTTCCAACGTGGATCCCTAACTGCTCGAGCAAATGTCCCTGATGAAAGAGCTTATCGCTTCTAGGACCAAAGGAAGCGATGTGATGCCGCTGGGAAAGAAGGACCAGTTGCAACTGAAGAAAAGAACAATGAATACGACTATTTTTCTTTTACAGGACAGGCAATATGAGTTTACTTTTGCATTGTTTCTTTACGTTTTAATGTGATTCTAACTTTGAAAGAAACGAAAACTTTGTTGAAGATTGAAGGCCTGCCTATAAGTCGAAAATAAAATATCTATTCCTACACTGAATGTTGGTTTTCCTCATTCGTTCATTATTTCATTCATTCATTCATTCAGTCATTCATTCACAGGGCGCATCCAGTTCGCCTCTGCGAATCACTCTTGGCAATAAAAGCATAGGTATATTAATGCTATCGTATGTCATTTGACCTAGTTCAGTACTTTCACTTGGTATGGAGGCGCAGCTGGGGTCTATGACGTCGTTGATGTGGTTTCCGTCTGTCTATTTGCCCATGAAAGCTATTAAAAGAGACGTCCTGGTTACTTCACTTGGTCTCTTTGATTTGTTTCTGGTTATTCACACGGCAGGGTTTGTTGAAACTACTTTGCGTCGAATGACGTTGAGTTGTGATCTCGAAACACCTGAACATATCTGCTACCTGTGACCGGTATTCATCAGTTTAAAGCTCTAACTTGGCGCGCTATATTAACAAATAAGTCCTCAGGTGACTCGCATTTCTACCTCGACAACCATACACTCGTAACAAAGCCAAACTCAGTAAACGAAAGAAACAAATTTGTGAATGGGCCTAGAGTCCAGATATGTCTTTGAATTTCAATAGAACCAACCGTTGCGTCTTTAGGTTTCCGGTTTAAGTTGCTGTCATGTGTCGACGTGCTTCCGTATACGCTTCAGAATGACAACGACAATACCTTTTTTATTCTGACTTAGTTATGGCTAGATCGAAGCGTCACAGAGACGAAATTGGGACTCAGACGCTCGGCAACAGTTAAGACACGGTTTTAATTACACGAGTGTCGGTTCCAGAGCTAACGTCACGCGAACGAGTGTTGGGAGTCTGTTTACGTTTGCACCCCAGGCGTACTTGGAAAGCGAAATAATTATAGTGACTTTACCCGAGACTAGGCGTTTTAGTCCAATACAAGACAAACACATTGGCTGGGGCTAAATGGCTACGTTTGTATGAATGCGATCGTAGTGCATTGAATCGAGCAGGGACCAATCGCGCGCAGCCTGTCTTCGTACTTGATCCTCTTCTTCCCATCTGCTACCAATCAAAATAGTCAAATCTCGACGCGATGCGCTACGGTCGCATTCATGTAAATGCAGCCATAAACGGCTCGTGCCACAGGTGAAATGGAATTCATGCTGCCCACATCTTGGAACTAGTTCGAAGCAGTCATCGCCGTCCATGCTTCAAGCCGTATTTTCTCCTCTCTTTCATAGTTGTCCACACGTGCCCCCAAAGTGCCTTTCGATACAACCTGTGTGCGCGATGATGCGTCATGTAGAAGAATTACTAAGCTATTTTCATCCCCCATTCCTTTTTAAAAATGAACAGAAAAGATAGCGGTTAAGGAATTCACTCAGCAACGCCATTATGCCCAGCACGCAAAAAAAAAAAAAAAAGAACGGTTGCTTTGAGCGAAAACCAATGTCTTGATAATATAGTTGTAATGTCTTGAATAGCTAAATAAGAAAGGACCAAGTCGTTAAAACATAAACTACAATTCAGCAGAAGCAAAAACAAAAGTCGGCAAAAGATTTGTATAATCCTTTAAAGATATCGCAGTCTATAAAATCAGCAAAGTGCGGAGTTGTGAACTTTATTCTATATTTGAAATATTCAAGTTTAATCTCATGGAGTCAAACGCGTTTTTTTATTTATTTATTTATTGATACTGTTAGCCCTATCACAGGGCCATTACAGGAGTGGAAGATACAAACGATAAAAATAAAAAAGATACAAGATGTAAATACACACAGATCTCACATTTCGCTAGGTTTCATAAACAATGCTGACACTTCATTGATAACTTCCCGTGCTGGCACGTAATCAAGACGATACACACGATACTCCTCACTTACTAGCACATATCAAAACGTTTTAAATGCAGTGAAGGAAGGCCATAATGAATGCTGATGTCACCGTTTCATTCGGCAGTTTATTCCATTCCCTGACGGCTCTTGGGAAAAAACTAAATTTAAAGCAATCGTTTTTCACAGAATATTTTCTTATGTGTAAACTACGCCGGTGCCTTGATTTTTCGTCTCTTAAGGACTTGGAAATAATTATCTTTGTTTATCATTACACTAATCATTAATAATTAGGAAAATAAATTTTAATCTTTCAAAATGCGTCCTAGACTCGAGGGTTGGAAGATTAGCCATTTGACAGAGTTCAGTAGGAGAATGATTGCGCCGGTATTTGTTTTAAATGAACCTAGCAGCTATGCGCTGAACTTTTCTAATTTCAATGCATTTGTGGTGGTATGTGGATCCCATGCTATTTTGGCGTACTCTATGACTGGGCTAACAAGGGTCTTATAGGCGAGGCTTTTTACGTCCGTTGAGGCACACGACAAATTTCTTCTTAGGTACCGCAGCGATCTGTTGGCTTTTCCAGACACTATGTCTATATGAGCATTCCAACAGTAAATCTGAGTGAATGTTAGGCCGAAGTAGCAGTGCTCAGTTACCTGCGAGTTCTTGCTCGTTGATACAGTAGTCATTACCTCAGAAATTGTTTTTTTCTCAGCAACTCATCATAAAGACAGATTTTCCTGGATTTGAAACCATTTGCTAATCTTGACACCATTTGTTAATATTTTGAAGATGTCTATTTAATTCGGCGTGATGATTCTGTGTGGTGGCGAAATTGCAGGCATGAAAAGTAGTGCAAACGCATGTGCAACATACCAAATTGTTCTTATTGGTGGCGGAGGGAGTAAAGAGATGAACGGGGCTCGCCACGACCAGTGTTTCTTAGGCTCGAATTGAATATGTCCCAGGTTAATTTGATGTCGTTCGATCCCACCTCGCACGTTGTTATACTCATACATCAAATGCTTACGAGTTAGACTTTAGAATGTACCGAAGTAACTTAAAATTTTAGTGGAACTGTGTTTTCGGAATGGCTCACACTCAATTGGCTGGTCAAGGATGTGTGCATTGGTGTCTAAATCACCGCGGCTAATGTATTCGTGCCACTGGCTCATTTCCAGAGTCTCAAGTTTGTTCTGTGTGGTTGTGTAAATAAATAAATATTTGTATCTCTTGCAAAAAAAACAAACCACTTTCACACAAGTTTAGACGAACTCGGTCTACTTTGTTTAGCATTGATCGGGTTCTAACGAAAACGATTGTAATCACGAAGAAATGTTATACTGATAATTTAGTAACGGCTTAATTTAACTTGATTTCATTATTAGAAAAATTGTAGAGCCTATCCACTTCACGTGAAAATGGAGACAAAAGCGAAGCTGTCAACTACGACAACTTCGAGACAACTATACATCTATACAATTTGCGTATGATTGAAACGAGACACGTACACGGCTTCATTGTTCAATTGTCTTAATTTAATTTATTCTAATGATTGAGTAAAGACATATATACATAAAGGCAGGGAGATCATAGAGTCATTCGCCATTTTCACCGTAAGTAAGCAACGTGGCAAACCCCTTCCCTCCCTGGTGACGAAAACCGTTGCTGAATTTTTAAAACTCAGATAAACCACCCTCTCTGACTTGCACTTCGCGTTTTTTATCTCCCCTTCTCTCCTCCTCTTATTTCCCTTCTGGGATATAGTCGGCTGCTCGCTGTTGGTAGAGCAGTACTCGTCCGTTGCCTAGCTTGGATAGATGTGTCTATCTGTCCTAGTTTTAATTGCTTTATGCATTTCTTCGTCCTTGTACCTAAAGGCGATGAGCGCTTCTAATGCACGACGGTGCGGGTCCCTAAGCCCAGTTTCTTTAGGCACACCTCGAGGACAGATTTTTGCGATTGAGCCTCAGTCTTTTTTATCAGCAACGCGGAAGAGAAAAGAGAAGGATATTAGATCGACGCGTACTGACGCGTACTGCCCTCAGCCTCGTAACAGCGCACTCTTAGCTGAGATAAGTCGGTGAACCCTAGATGATAACAAATGATCAGGACCTCAGTATGTAATAATGCCAAGGAAGGCTTGACTCACGTGGTTTGCTCCCTTTATCTTACATTTGCCGCGACCAATCGAAACGAAGGAGCGCCATTTAAACCGGAGTTTTTCGTTGACATCCATGGACGCAGTTTTTATTCCAGACCCTAGCATATAACAGTAGTTTCGCTGTAATAATATATTATGGTTATGCTGTATTGATGATGTAATACATCACATTGTCTTCAGAATGAACAATTATCGGACATCCGTTTCTTAGAGTTAGCTTAGCGTTTGTTTATTTTTTTCCCGTCAACAGCGGCAGACACCTACGTAATTTTAAGCTGAACTAACGTCTCGCTGTCTAGGACTCAATGCGATAAATTTGACTATTAGGAGTTCTCCGGCTAGCAGGTGGTTTTCTTCAACCTTTTACTATTTAATTATTTATTTGCCGCCAGATACCTTAATCTAACGATTATTAATTACGAAGTGATCGACGTCAGTACTAAACGCATTCGAGATGCTATGTTATGAGGCATTTGATTTGTTATTTGTATATCTTAAGTTGTCACAAAAATCAGCAGCTCGGTTGAAGCAAAATAAAACTCTGGACACAAGTGCGCCAAAATTAAATGACCGTTCTATTGTTCTTTTGGCAAACTGACAAAATTAATTAAAACAGCATAATAGTTATTCTTGTATGCCAGGGAATGAAAGGTTCAATAGGAGATCGAAGTGCTCTAACGCGAGAAGTTAATGGCAAAATGGATGGTTAAGGTATAGTTTTTTATAGTAAACACTTTACACCGTAAGAGCGCAAGAGGAAAGCGTTTCTATACACATGATATGAAAGACAGCGAAATTCACAAAGTTAAGCCAAGAAAAATATGAGTTTTTAAAACGTTCACACCTTTGGCGGATGTTTAAAATGATTGAAAAAAGCGCGTTACCGTTGTAATACTTTCTTAATCCCCATCATCAAATGTACACGTGGTGACGTCGGACCGATATAGGCAAAATGTTAGGCAATTTTGAATGCGTACAGTCACAGACACACACATGTACAAACGCCCACACAAGCAAAATATACGTATATAAGAATTGAAATATGTGCCTACCATACCAGATTTCTCGGATTTTGGGGCGGTTCCTAGTTTAAGATTTTCTATACTGCTGCGCTGCCGACGTTCTCCGATAATTCCAGTGGGTTTTCCTTCTCAAGAGGCACATTTTTCGATACCCAAAACCATAAGACCAGCAGTGCCTCTTTTATTTCCATATCGTGACCAATGCTGTCAGTGTCTTCAAGATGCACGTCTCTCGAAATCGTACAGACATTGAGACGCAAAATACAACTTTCGCCTCGAGATATTCGAACTGTCTGCACACTTCGCAGTGACGGTTCGCAACTGAATATTCAGTAGCTTACTCAGGACGTGGTGCCTTTGGCGGCAGGATTCGGGAGGAGCCACATTTCGGCGAAGGGCCAGAGTAGCGCCGACACATCGCAAGCTGACTTTTTAACCCTGACCATACTGTATACAAAGAAAGCGCGACTGCGCATTTCTGCCTGTGAAACTAAACACATTGATACAATAATGAGCACACATATGGTTGTCAGCAAAGAACAACTTACTCCTTTGAGTGACACTAGGCGTGTCTGTCTTTCTTATTTCGATGGCAGCTGGCACCGTGATCTTTTTATTGATTCAGACCACCTTGTAGTGAACAAAGGCGGGCCGCACAGCGTCAAAATATAGACGTATATGTTTTTCCTGGCACTGGCAGCATGAACACGCACGGGACAAACAAAAGCCGCATATGGCACTCACAGCCACACGCAGAAGGGCCAGATAGAGATTGGCAACTCTGGCTGGGCCAGATGGCCATCTATAGAGTTATAAAACGAAGGCGAAACGGGACACCGCATCAAACATCAAACAGCGATGATCGATGTGGTCGAACTTTACCGCTGTGACGCAGTGATGCCAGTCGGTGTTTCTAATGTTGCTGGGGAAGATTGAAAAAAATAAAGAAAAAGACAAAAAAGAAAGTAAGGCGCATTCACTGAACACTGAACTCGAATGAACTACTGAGCTTACTTGACAGCTGGGGCGCAGAAGGTTGAAAGAGGAATAGGAAAGAAGGATGAGCGGAGGTTGTTTGTTTTCGATAGAAACTTCATTTTGTGTGACTTGTTAATTATTGTGTTTGAATTGGTTAATCTAAGTATTGACCTCACCCGATCCCCCTCTCCCAGCTTGCAAATTTCGGGGGGGGGGGTGCGTTCACCCCCCATATCTACGCAACTGGTTATGGAACCCCTCTTTCCTTCAAAACCCTTGAGTACACCATTCCCCTTCAGACTATCAGACCCTTTCAGCCCTTAAAACCCCCAGCCCTTCACACCCTTGAGTCTTTCAAGCGCCTTCAGCTGCTCAACCGTTTTGATTGCCGAATTCTTGAGAGCCATATACCAAATATGCAGTTGTTTAAAACGTCATAGGGTTTATTTTAAGCATTAGTTTTACATGCATGTCGCAGCTCAAACATATGAAAAAAAACAACGTGTAGCAAAACCTAGACGCAAGCAGCTGGGGACAGAAGCGATGAGACGAAATAGTCGTGACCGAGATCCTGAGCGCCAAAAATATCTTTCGAGGTATGCGCAATGCCGCCGGGTAAATTCCTGAGGTGTACATTAGTTCAACGCTTAAAAACAAGCGGGTGCGCCAAACACTTAGACACACACTGTTGGTAACACCTTTAGCAAAAACCACGAACGCGAAAGCAATATTCGCCGTCGATGAGGGAATCCTGAGCACGGTCATATTGTTGCTCATGGTGTCGTCGCGGTGGAGTCGCCCTTTGTCATTTTCACTCGAGGCACGAGCTCCTGAAGCCGGACAGACAATTATGCGGAGGAAAGAGGTCACTAAAAAACTTTGACCCTTTTACACATTGAGCTGCTTAGGAGATGGATCTCGCGCGCGGGACGGGAAGATGACACTGAACGATCGTTCGTTGGGGCTGTCTGATGCAAAATAGCCAAAGGCTTTCCCGTCGCAGAAATCCCGAAGCGTCATGCGATCTCTCGCACAAACACGTTAAAATTATCCTGACCGGTCACGTGCTTTTCTAAAAATAATTGTGACAGACTTCACAGGCATTTAAAAAACTATGATGAACCTCCCAGACCCTTTAGAAATTCTCGAATGGTACATCAAAACATCGGAGAAACCTTAGCAGGCCCCACAGACGGTCTTTAAATGGGGTAACCAGAATCTGCTCAACTTTCGATGAGCTCGTTTAATGACCACCTCAAAGGAATTCATAGAATCAGCTAAGTTCATTGAATGCCCGTTGAGCAAGATTCTAAAGACATAAACTTGTCACGAAATTTATGATAGCGAATTTTAAGAGAGCTGAATATTAAAGGGGTATATGAGAAAATGCCAAAAATAAAATACGAGATAACTATAATGCTAGGATATGATCCTATAACGCTGCTAAAGTTGTTTTTAAAATGACACGATATTTTTCCGTATTTATATTTATATTTCGTAATGCCGGACCCTTTTCTCCGCCCCATTCGAAAATGCTGCCGTGTTTGTTGGGTCGGTGACGTCACCCACACCAACGCGCGGCGTCTCCTTGAACGCACTCGCAGACTTGACTCTCTCGGCAGTCTCGCGCTTCAGCTTCCATGTTTACCTTCCACCATCGGAATACGCGGTTTCGAGACGGTGAAATCTTCGGTATCTCTCGCTTTGTCAGAGTCTCCGACACTGATCGCAGTAGCAAAGAGAGGAATGTTGTCAAAAGATATTAGAAGCTGGTCATTTTGACTTGGACCGGCTCGCGACCAGCTCCAGCGACAATGACGAGATCGTAAGGAGGAACTCGCCGTCGCCTGCGACGATCGTGCAAGTACATGCACGATCGTACATGCACGAATGTACATGCAGGGTGGAAGATCAAAGGGCAAGGGGACTAGAGCAAGTGTATCCGTTCTAATAGCCGAATAGAATGAGAGTGGATTGTACCATGGAGAGGAGAGCTGGGACATCATGGGGGCGCCTAGAATGAGAGAGCGTTCAACTAAATAAGATGATCACGTAGTTTATGGGCACCATGGTGGGACTAACTTAAGCAGTGTTGCCTGGTTGCCAGAGGAAAATGATCAAAATTCGCAAATTTATTTTTGCAATCACTAGGCTCTAAAAATAGCAAAGCCCGGTGTATTCACTATACTTCGTTTTACCTTTAGCACAGACGCAGCTATGCTACGAGCTGATGGCATCAGTCAGACAACGTCTAAAGCGCACAATCATGGTACTCGACATGTTTCTGTACGCGTTCAATCATTGCTGAACTAATCAGAAACATGAAATGCCCGGTGGCTTGCGCTTTTGACGCTCCTTAATTGATCTCACTTGCTCGTAGCGTCCACTCTCAGTCCCATATACAACACCCCAAAACTTCAGTTCGGCGCACAGCGAACTGACGTCAGAAAGACGGTGATATATTCCTCATTAAACGTTGATATATTCCTCATTAAACGAATAAAGTACTATCAACGACCACGAAAAAAAAATTGAGGTTTTGCAGTAGGGTTAAGAAAACTCCTATTACCGTTTTGTAGTCAGTAGCACGTGCATTAGCTATTTTATTAAATTGTACCACTTGGCTATCAGGCCACTCGGGGAAGTTGGTACCATTGGTTCGACGCCAGCGCGCTTTGCGTCGAACTGAAGTTTCGGGGTGTCGTATATTGGACAAGGGGTGTAAGGATACACCCTTTTTTTCTCAGAGTGTCGGTCGCGCTTGGACTTAAGCTGAAACAAAGGATAAGTAACCTATGAGCACTCGATTTTAAGAATGATATACCTCTATAATTTTCGAAGTTTATTGGACACACGTTTTAAAAGCGTGTGTCCCGTAAACCTGTGCCTTGTACGCGTGACGGCGTGTGATGAAAACGACCGGAACTGTGGAGAATTAGAGAGTCTCTGCTGAAGTTCCTAGAGAAAAAACACGGCGCTGGCTCTCCGTCCTCCTTACTCGCCTGATCTTGCTTCTTGTGACTTTTTCTTGCAGTGGTAGCTACTGGTGCCCTATTCCGGCGAAACCCGGCGGCGTCCATACGCCAAAAAAAAAAAAAAACCCGCGTGATTGCTGAGAGAAATGATAGCCCCGCCCCACACGCAGCACTATCACTGTCTCGCCATCGCTGTCTCCCTTCGAACGCCCACTTCTTTCATGAAATGACACACTATCGCTTCGCCACCAACCCAGACACCTCAGAGTCCTTAAAAAGTTTTTGACGCGTCTTTCAATAAACAAAAATAATAAACAAAAAATAAAAAGAAAGACCCACCCCGGACAGGCAACTTCTCAGCAGGAACAAGAAATGTTTAAGGCGTCATCAAACAAACACGCTGGCCATGTATCTTCTTAAGTGGAGGACATACATGGTGTGCAAAGAAAATGAGTGGTGTTAGTTTTTGCCGTATGTGGCGTACCTTTTATATTTGATCGCGCGATCCATGTCTGCAGTGTAATTACCAAGTGGGACCATGTGCATTGGGCAACCATCGCTCGGCTTTCTAGAATCGGTGCTTTGGAGACGCGTTTTGCATATTTTGCCAGATGTTTATGCGTTTGATAAAGTCAGACTTGGGCTGCTTTTTCCGGCAACTAAATGTAGTGTAGCTTTAAAGAGCCTTTTTCGTTTTTCGCAATTAGAGGAACGGAATGAAACAGTGCAACCATTCCAGGAGTGGTGGGAAAGGGACAAATGACTCCATTCCTCTCAGTTGAAGGGAATGGTGCAATTATTATAAACTCTAACAACACTGTTCTAAAGCAAGTTTCACTCAACTCTTCTGCTGAAACCAAATCTTCTAAAAGAAATACCGTACATAACATGAACTTAAATGGTACCTACTGAAACACGTCTTTCAACAACAGAACTGCTGCCGCTGTCAATCGCAGCACCAATTGAGTGGTTTGCAATTGTTTTCTCATAAATGAAGAACACTAACACGGGAGTGGTTGACTGAGGCGGGCGGTTAGCAAAAGAAATCGCTGGAGACAATGACCAGTATTTGTATTAAAGAGCTCGAGAACTGTTATTAGGGGTGGAAAGATAACTTTGAATAAGTGTATCTCTTTACGTAAACAATACATTAAATGATACTGAACATAACATTTCATTCCCGAATACAAATTTCTGAAATATTGTTTTCTTTAAGATTACGTTTGTGTGAAACCTTTACAAAAAAAATGTAAGCAGTATAAAAAAGCTTGTCCACTTTTTGACGAGTATTGCAACTTTCTGTTCAGTCACGTCGTATCAACAACTTCAATACATTTTCTATAGATGTATATATACTACAGACGATAGAAAAGCTATATAATTCATATCGCCACTTCTCAACATACTTTCTGTTACTACCTTTCTGTAGAATATTTATAGACAAGATTTATTCAAATAATAAAGTGCAGTCCGGAGAGACGACATCACATTTAGTTAGAACCTCCTTACAGAGGGTACTTTTTCAACTGTGTCAAATAATTATCGCTTCTTGCAATGCTTTATAATTGGAGATACAGTTCAAGAATCCTTAAAACTACATTTCGTACAAAGTCTTGGTAAGAAGAACCAACACACTTGTAGTTATTTTATCTTCTGGGCTAGTCCACACTAAAATAATTCCCTTCAAATATGGGGTATATATTTCCGTGGAGTAGTCAACACTACGAGTTTTAGCAGAACGGATAGTTGGTCTAGTTGGTACGTATTCATAATGTAAACAACGCGACTGACAAGGACCAAGAAAGACTGGGCGACACGAGTGCACACCGACAACTGATGGTTTTATTTTCATGAAACCATGGAGAAACAAACACAAAATGACCCTCCAATCCGAAGGCAACCGCAACCGTGCATAACAACGGCTTTCGGCGGCGTCACAACATTTTGTCTAATCATTGACGCAGTGCACACCCATCACCCATATCCAAAAATTCTGCCTCGGTCTCTACCAGCGCCAAGGATGCTTGACTCACGCAGGCTAGGCTAGCCTTTCTTATATTGAGTGCCTCGACAATCTCCCATGCCTTCCGGTCTTTGTGTGTAAACAACACGACGGCCTTCTCCAGTATCGGGTGGCAGGAGCAGTCCCTGCATTGCAATGACAAGTGGGAACACGCTGTCCCTACCAAAGAGCTACGATGCTCACGCAGGCGAACGTTAAGGCACTGCTCCGTCTGCCCAATGTAAACATTTCCGCAGGAGAAAGGTCCACTTGGCATTGCATTGCAGGGACTGCTCCCGCCACCCGATACTGGAGAAGATCGTCGTGTTGTTGACACAAAGACCAAAAGGCACGGGAGATTGTCGAGGCACTCAATACAAAAAAGGCTGGCCCAACCTGCGTGAGTCAAGCATCCTTGGCGCTATTAGACAGCGAGGCAGAATTTTTAGATAGGGGTGATCTGTGGGCACTGCGTCAATGATTAGACAAAATGTTGTGAAGGAGCCAAAAGCCGTTGTTATGCGCGGTCGCGATTGCCTCTTGATTGGAGGGTCATTTTTATGTTTGTTTCTTCTTGGTTTGATGACAATAAAACCGTCCGTTGCCAGTCAGCGCTCGTGTCGTACAGTCTTTCTTCGTCCATGTCAGTCGCGTTGTTTATATTATATCTACTGAATTATTAGTGTTATGAGAGCTAGATCCGTGGCTTGTGCATTTGCGATGTCGGCGCATGTGCACAAGGCAAGTGGCGAGTGCATATTTCCTGGATACGTTGTAAAAACCTAAAATTAATGTTCAGGATTTATAGTTCTATAGAAAGTCAACAGGAAAAAGCCAAAAACCTATAGACAGTGGATAGAGAAATTGAATACATTTTCTTTAGAACATCTACAGCCGCTATACACAATTTATGAGCTTGGGCTCATAGATGGGCATATAATATGTGGTGCAAAATTACTCGGTACAAACCTGCTTGAAAAATAAAGCACGATTGAGCTCGTCTGTTCGATCTCGTGTGGTTAGTGCCAGTCATGTTCGTCGAATGGTTTATGCGAACAATTGGAAACGAAGGTTTCACTTGCAAAATATAAAAACAACAAAATCTTTAAAACATTGAATAAAGGGAGTGAAAAGCGTGTAGAAGCCACCATAATGCTTTACTAATAACTACAAAAACACTGCTGTCTCAAAAGTAAATATTTGTTAAACCTGCTACATCGAGTCGTCGGCCTTGACATTTCAGTTTAACCCTTTAGCAGATAAAACGACGCGTTTGTGCGTCGCTACATCTACGCTGTTTATTTGTCGCGCCGGGAGCCTTGCCCTTTATTCACTGAGGTATCGGGCAGACTAGAGGGGAAATCGCAGCGTAGATAACGCTATCGTTATGTTTTGTATATATGTATACCCTTTATCAAGCCAGCGGATAACTGCACAATGCTCCTTTGCAGCTGCTGATATCAACGTGGAGAATGACAGCTATAATGATAAGAATATTTCTCCGAGCCTGACTTCATCTGCAATAAAACGCATTCTTTACCGCGAGCTGCCAGAGGGAGTTGGCCTACTTTACCAAGCTTCCTTCCTCGCTGGAACTCCTTGTTCTCAGGTAAATTGGTGGACGGAAATCAAGCGCTGCATGTTCTCAGTTGAATGTGCTTGTTGCAAGTTGTAACTTAATGCTTTTGTTTGTCGTTCCTTAAAACGTTCTTTTCGGAAACATACGTAAAGTCACGGGTTTCTCACTTGAAAACAAATCAAGGCGTTATAGAAAAGGTACGGCGAAATTTTTCGTGCACTTAAATTTTGACTACCATAAATAAACATTGTTACCTTGATTAGCTTGCAATTTTTAGTTCAAGAAGAGATGTAGTTGTAATAAGTTTGATTCGACTACTTATACTCGCCTGCATGTTAACGCAGTCGGGGCAATTAGAAAGAAAACAAAACAAACGAACAAATAGCGAATGAGTTTAAGGAGGTAAAATTTTAGTGCGCTGGTCATATAAAATAAATGTTTCCTAATCAGTTTTTTTATTCTTTCTTGAACGGGGGACGTTAGCGCTCTGTATTGCATTTTAATTTTAAGGCGACTTGTTATATGCTTTGATAGTTGTATGGTTCACAACAGTTAGAATCAATTATTTAAAAAAAAATCAGGAATGCCTTTTTCTGAAAGAGCAATTTTTTATTAGACTTAAGCTACGTTTATACTCCAACGTAACGTCGACGGGCGTGGTGTAGCGCAGCGCACACGGATACTGATTGGTCGCAGATATCGAGTTTCTGGTTTCCGGCCAATGAAAGGCGCGCGGTCTGTGCTACGCTGCGTTCACTGCGCTCAACGTCGGAGTATAAATAGCCCTTTACGTTCCAGAGCATCCAGCAGAAGTAATTTATGTATTTCTTTTGGATCTCTGTACCTTTCAAGAGCTAGATAAAATTAACTTAGCCATATGGGGCTACGCTGAAACCAATGCTCTGGCATGGACACCACGTGTGTGTGAAAAATGTATCGCGAACGAAGTGGTCCCTCACAAAACGGCTCCGGCATAAAGAATCCCAATTGCAAACCGCAGAATAAAATATAATTGTTATTTTCTAGACTTTTTTATATAAACTTTGCTGTTTGTAGTTTATATATGATCGGAATATTAACTTAGCATATGCGCATACCATCTTTTGTTATATCTAGAAATTGCGTGCAATTGTCTTGCGAAATGACTAGTACAGCATGCTGCCGTTCAAGAGTCAATTGAATCTCTTCTTTCGTTTGAAAAAAGTGTCTCGAAAGCGGATTATGTATAGTCATACTGTTCCGAAGCAGAAAGTTAAGGTAGACAATACCTATCCTCAGCGAATCGCCTCCATTAAAATTTTGTTTCATTTCTAATTAAAACATCACAACTAAATGTTAGAAGCTGATAATGGACAGAAGAATTCCAATCACAAAACCCTTTCGTGGTTCAAGTGGAGTCAACCTTTCTACGATCATCTGCGATCGTGAACCAACTGGCTTAAATTGCCAGAATAAAGGAGGCAACTTTTCCCTTTTCTTGAAAGCGATCTGACAATATAAACTAAAAACTCATGATTGGATGTGAAAAGTGCCAATATTTTAAAAACATACACTTTTATTCACTAAGTTTTTTGCAAGTTGAATGCAGAAACAGTAGCATGAATTATAGAAAACTTGGGCTGCTCACGTAAAAAAGTTAATTTTTTTACTATATGTGCATATAGTACTTTGTAGACTATAAAATACTGCTATCTTGTAGTTTACCCAAATTACTGAACTGCAAAGTAAACGTAATTGAAATTGTACTATACTTTATTATGGCAAATATTTAGTAACACATGCATTTGCCAAACCTTTTCATTCATTATGTTAAATTTTTAGTAGAAGCAACTGGCAAGCCGGTGGAGAGCAAGAAAACAATGCTGCAAAATTCATTCAGGATCATTTTCCGGGTTTAGCGCTCGGGGCTATTTCGACAGGAAAAATTTTGACTCGCCATTTTTTGCAAAACCATTATGACAGGGACTAGTGCCCCAAATAAGCTACTCGTCAGAGTAACGGCACTTACCCATCTTGTGTCTTAAAATCATTGTTGCCAGTTATTTTAATCTGAATCTAAAATCACAAGAAACGCTTTTCCATCCTCCACAAATGTTTTAATAGTTCGCAACAGAGTCAAAGAAATAAAGCATGAGCTTCCTAACACCGAAGCTAATGTTGAGGAAGTCGCACATTTGAATCACGCCGATCGTCAGTTGCGTCTGCTCTGCGCAGGCACCATATGGCCGCGCCTAGAACAATATCGGGGAACAGAGTGCCGATATTCTAAGCGTAGCTCCTCTGGTGGCTCTAACCAAGACGGTTTAGTCCTGGGCCAAATTAACCATGGGAAAGAGTTGAGCACGTTGGTAGAAAATATTTAGCAGAGACCAGCTGAAGAAAACAACCATACAAGTGAGAGGAAAACGTGACAGACGTATTCAAACGCTAGACTACCCACTGCGTTTAATAATCGATACACTTCATCTTCATCGACTGGCCAAGATCATTCGAAACATAGCTTGCTTCACTTTTTCCTTTTTTTCTTTTTTTGTAATTAGGGCATCCTGCTCGTTTCTCTACTTGTGACCTTAACCAGGGGTGAGAGTATATTCTTGCGAGGTGGAAGTACTGCACACAAGTAGACAAACCAGCAGGATGTCATGGTTTAAAAATGATGAAAAAAAAGAGGAAAAAGTCAAGCAAGTTATGTTTTGAATGACGTTAGTAGGCGATGAAGTTGCAGTGTTTCATTAAACGCGGTTGGCAGTCCAGTGGTTGAATGCGTCTCTATCGTTCTTCTCTCATTTGTATGGTTGCTTTGTTCAGCTGATTTCTCCTATATGTAGACCATATTGTCTGGATCTGGGGCGGTATTCCACCCGAACGTCTTTGTCGGAGTTCCCATAACTGGGGCTGTGTCCTCGATGCATTTTTTAAGTATGAAGCAAAGCAATAAAATAGCGTTGGCGCATAAATTGCCATAAAAGAAAATAAA
Organism: Ixodes ricinus; assembly: GCA_037355805.1. Classification (NCBI taxonomy): domain Eukaryota; kingdom Metazoa; phylum Arthropoda; class Arachnida; order Ixodida; family Ixodidae; genus Ixodes; species Ixodes ricinus. The sequence continues at coordinate 13,130 of JAZHYW010023010.1, read as the reverse complement.
GCGTATTTAAATGCGAGTATCCTTGCGTTAACATCTGAATACATGCCACGAAGGTGCTTGCTGTTGAACATTTAATGTACAGACGGATAAGTTATTATCAGCGCAGAGCTAGCTCATGGATTCGAAAGCACCCAGCGCAATCTAAGAGAACAAAGCTGGACTATGTGAGAAGGCTAATTGTTGCTGATTCAGTGCTGATTTAGGCACTGACTTTAGATAAAGTGTGCTGCGTTCTCATTCATTATCTCACGACCGTATCAACGAACACCGAAACACTGAGTAATCAACTTGGTGATTTTATGAAATAAATTTTGTTCTCAAGCCTTTAAAAGCAAAAGACCGCATGCTTAATTTAATATCAGGGTAGATACCAGCGTTAGCTCAGCAAACTTTCATCGGTCAAGCGGGGAGTGATGGCAAACTTCGTGACGTGCATCCGCAATTGGAAAGAGATCCAGCCGTCGCGCCTCTAGTAACTAAATTGAGGACTACACCGATGGGGACAACAACAAAGTAGATTGTTTGTCTGTGTTTTGACACAGAGCTCGATCCACATAGTCGAACGATGCGTCAGCGTTATGCTTGGCCTGGTGTTCAATCAGTACCCAATCTTTGCCCCGCGCTCAATCGAGAAAGTTGAGGTAAAGAATCGAATGCACATGCGTTCCGTTAGTAGACATAGAGCTATGGAGGACACGAGTCACGCGTGTCACGTGACTCGTGTACTGCGCGTTGCTCCTCGCAACGGGAACGTCACGTGACGTACTTCGATCTATGGATTGTCTCCGGGGGCTCCTATATCCGCACACCGTAAGGTGAAACGGTGTTTAGTAGCGTTCCAGTGTACTTATGAGGTTCACTTTGAATTTTTCCGTAGAGTACGCATCCTTTCACACTCACCATTTTAGTTCACGCACAAGTCTTTGACGGCTTTTAATACCCTGCAGTCTGTCTTGTCTGAAACCGCACTTCATAAATCAGTAATATTAATATCATAGGTATCATTGTCACAAAAATGGTAGAATGACCTTGTTCTAGGTAAAGATTATCGTCTCTATTTTTTATTTTATATGATAAGAACCTTTTTTAGAAACAATCAGGAAATGTTTCTTTTAAGATACGGGTTAGATGAGAAGTGCGAACAACTTAAGAAACGTAGGGCTTGGCTAAATAAGTTACCGCTTCCTGCTTCGTGATTTTTTTTTTTAATTCTTGTTAGATAAGTTTTTTTATCTTATTAACAGAATAGTGCTAGTGACATGCCCGGAACTCGCCACCTTTTGCTATCCCGATTTACAGGATAAAGCGGAAGCAGAAATGTCATCTGGACTGGACGTAAATTTCGCTCCCCTCTTCAAAGACCTGGATGGCTTCTACATCAGCAGTTTCCTCGACGAGGACACCGTGCGATCCGCTCTGTCTTACAAACCCCGGTCTGACGACATCTTCATCGTCACCTACCCAAAGTCCGGCACGACGTGGACCCAGTACATCGTACACTGCATCTTGAACGACGGTGACCTCCCGAAGGACTTCACAGAATTCACGCTGATGTATCCTTGGTTAGAGTTCTTGGGTGCCGAAGCTGCGGAGAAAATGGCGCGACCGGGTGCCATCAAGTGTCACCTTCCATTCCACAAGCAGCCTTATTCGAAGAAGGCCAAGTACATATACGTGGCTAGAAACCCGTACGACTGCTGTGTCTCCTTCTACCACCATTGCAAAAGTATCCCTCACTATGGACTAGAAGACGCAACATTCGACCAGTTTCTCGAGTTGTTTCTGGCCGGAGAAGTCGGATGTGGGGAGTATTTTGACAACTTGCTTTCCTGGTACGAACACCGAAAAGATTCGAATGTCCATTTCTTAAGATACGAAGACTTAAAAATGGACACCGTGGCTAGCGTGCTAAAGATTGCTGACTTTCTAGGTGAGGAATACGGTCAAAAGCTCAGAACCGACGACTCGTTGCTCGAGAAAGTGGTCAAATCTACCAGCTTGGAAGGCCTCAAGCAGCAAGTGAACGACGGCACGAAGCAGATGATACCTAATCTCCTTGCGCTTCCACCTGAAAGGCAGCTGAAATCTTTGCAGATATTCGGTCAGAAGTTTAGTGACAAGGAAATGTTCGTGCAGAAAGGAAACTTCGTTCGCAAGGGCATTCTTGGAGACTACAAAAACCACTTCTCATCCGAACAAATTCAACGGATGAAGGACTGGATCGCGTTTAGGACAAAAGGAAGCGACGTCATGAATTTGTGGAGTGATATTGGGCTGCCTTGATTGCCTCGCCCTAACAATTAAATTGGGGTTACAATTTTTTTGTTCTATGGTCATGGATGATATAATGTGTGTTAGCATTTAACATTTTCTTAATCTTCGTGGCGCAGCGGCCCGGACAGGGGGAGAGGGCGGCCGGGTTCTGCAGAGCGGCCGGCCGCAGAGACCGCCCGGGGTGCCGGAGGTCGCCCGGCCGGGCTCAGCGTGGCGCGCAGCTTGTAGAAATACGCTACGTATACGAATGCTTTCGCATTGCTACTCGTTCGCAGTCTTAAGTCTCTTTGTATTTAAAAGATGGCTTTGTTCCCGGGTTTTTACCGGTTTATTGGAAATTTCGATTCGCACGAATAAGTTTGCCCGGGTGTGTGCGCGCATCTGTGTGTGCAACATTTTTTTCCTCACAGCTAAACGCAGGGGTTCTCTGATCAACCCTCATCCCTGGCTGTCTTAATATAAACGGGTATATTGTACCGAGGTGCCTCTTGCGCCGAGGTGCTGCTCAGTGTGCTGTCGAGTGTGCCGAGGTGCCGCCATGGCCCGCTTGCGTACGTGAAAAATTCAGGCTGCTTGCAGTACAGCTCTGGCGAAACTACACCCTGCCACATCTGTCAAGACAGCATCTTGACCCAAGTACAGTCAAATCAGGGCATCTCGAAATTCCCGGCGAGCGTCTTGAAAGGCAATTCAGCGACGTGCGCCGAGCTTGTCACAAAATATAATAATAACTCAACCTTTCATGTATCTGTTAAGAACGATAATTTTGACAAATCAGGACCGGGGGATTTTTGGCCACCTGTGTTAGAGCACCGCGGCTCGTAGCACGTGAAGCGAAAGTAGGCGATGCAGAACCCAGGCATTCTGGGTCCAGTTCCCATACTTGCCCCTTTCGATCAAGATAAGAATCGTACCGGCGAGCGGTCGTGTATCACTACTGCGTGGCTAGCGATTGTAACGGACTGGCTATTTTTCTCCTCTAACTGAAATACCAGACACCCATTGAGGCTGACTAATTTCCGGCTCTCTAAACATACACAGAGCACAACATATTATTTTGAGAAAATCTGCACACAGGACATTCGGCCGGCGGATTTTCTTTTCCGCCACTTTAGCGCTCTAAAAGTGCAGTAGCAATTGTCTGAAAAGACAAAGCAAGGAAGATGGCACGAGACAGGTCGAGCTGGCAGATCGAGAATTTGGGCACTTCGATTTACTCACAAGACTAACCGAACAGAAAGAAGTGCTCACTTTATATAACAAAAGTTTCGCGGCGTTGAAAGTAAGTTTCCATTTGATGCGCTGACTCTTTCAGCAGCTCTTTCACCGTTGTTTGCCTTGCTGAAACTTAACTTGTGGTAAATGTTCTTAGCCAAAAATCATTTCTCTCTGTGCTATTTATTATATCGCAAAGATCGTGGTTATGGTACCATGGGGTGTAAATTTACTGGAGGGGTTCTAACCTTGGACGCCTCTTGTGCACGCGGCAATTCGACTCAGAATGCTTATGAGTAGAAGTCATATCTTCCGATGGGCATAATTACTTAATCGCCATTATTTTCCACCTATTTCTGACCGGGATATATGTGCAAGTTACTTTAGGGACTGTAGTTTACTTCAATAGGTCTAAGAAATTTGACAGTTTATTATAATATTATGTCTAAACTCGAGAGCAATAGTTTGTGCTCTACCTGTTTGATCCGCTCAAAAGGTATCTTTCATGCGACACGAATTTTGTTCGTGTTTAGGATGCTTGTCTGAATACCATTAATCATCCATTGTAGTGACTATTTCGACTATTTGTAAAGCCTCTCTTAAGATTTTTGTTGCACTATTTCGCATCACAAAACACTTTTCTTCGCGTGCATGTTTTGCGCAGCTATTTTGCTGCTTGGTTCGTACAAAACGTGAATTTACTCGTGTCGTTTGGGATGGTATTCACCATACTGCGTCAGAACTTGTTTAAGGACGGTTCGTCAAAATAGTTTTCGACGTATACTTTTCTGATATGCGCTACTACAGCTTACACAGCTTACTTAAGAAACATGGTTTTTTTTCGTTGTTTAGTAGACGTCATTTACCTGATTGATGTGACCGTGCCGATCCCCTATTCCCATTAATAAGGCAGCGCGCGGTGGGTGAAAACGTCGACCGGACGTTGCCTAGATATCGACAAAGTGCCAGTCCCTCTTCTCCACATCATTTAGAACGTACAACAAAAATAATCAAACGCGTTTCTGTGCTCGCACTTTTTGATCTGTCGACAAACATGCGAAAGCTTACGAATCAATATGTTGAAAACTCTTCGTCGTCCGAAACCACTACCTTCAAGGCAAAGTGAAAAGCCTATGGGAAAGTAATTTCGGAATAAAAAAACTTCCACTTCAGCTGGGATCTCAAACAAATGTGAAAAATGTATTGCACTATCAGTATTTCTGTATTTGTATTTCTGCCCTCTCTAAAATGTATTCCTATATTTGTACTTCCAAAGATGTCTTGCCGCTATTTAAAATGTATTTCCGATACGTCTCGCGATACATTTTTACAGACATATTTTAGTTTCAGTATTTTAGCTACTATTCTAATGCATCCCAATATTTGTATTTCCAAATACATTTTTCAGTATTTCTGCCCAACCCTGCTGTGTGCTCCCTAAGTCTGAGACCTCGTCCTGTCTATTTTCTGTCACCTCGACGTTCTGATGTTTCTTCTCTCCCTAGTCTCAGATTAATCCAACATAGTTAATGTTTTATTCATTCGGGTTTTTCAAAATCAAGAAAAATATCTTTACTGAATCGTACTTCGCAAGCTGTACATTTTCGATCGATGCGAAGATGAACACGCGATATATCGCGCACAAGCCACCACAGCCATGACGCTATCAGTACCAACGTACACGACCGGAACATCCAAAGGTTTGGACGCGGAGTTGACGGAGCCGGGTGAAGCTAGCGTCGCTCTTAATGCCCAGCCTGCCACTCGAAGCGCCGACGTCGGCTGTAGGGTTCGACTCAGAAATTTTATTCTCGGCATCCGAGCGCGAGCTCCGCAACCGATACAATTGTTGTGACGTTGGGCTCAACAGACGTCTGAGGAGCACGCAAAAAGTGCTCAAGCAAACCACACACGAAAACGTGCGTGGCGTATGCGACAGTGGGGAAAGCAGTGGCAGCCATTTGGGGTACCATACACTCGGCCTCAAAACCTCAGTAGGCAGAGGATCCCAAATACTCTCACAATACTTCTCTTATGGCAGCCAGAAAGAAGGCGTTGCTTCTTAGATATGAACATATCTACTGTTACGCCGTTTGTGATGTAGTTTCTGTAGGTTGTGACGATTCATTCTCCGGTTTCTTAACCCCTTTCACCACTAATCTCACCCAGTGGTACACTCTAAGAAATGCCTGCGCGTTTGCTTACCCGCAAAACACTCAAAGAGCCAATCTCTGCGATTTACGAAATCATTTGAGCGAATGATGAGGCGAAGCGTTATTCTTGCATTCCGTAATGCCGCAGTGCTGACTTAATTTTGAGGCCTAAACGTATGTTCCGCCTCATCATTCGCTGAGCTGATTTCGTAGATCGCAGAGATTGGCTCTTTGAGTGTATGCGGGGAAATTAGACGTGCAGGCGTTTCTTAGAGTCTAGAATAATCTAAGAAGCTCTGACGAGTACGTGTGGCCGAGAGGCGAAGTTTCCCGACTTCTATGAACAAGGGAACAAGCACCCGATTAGCACAATTGCGTAGTGTTAGTGTCAAGGACAGAATGTTCGTTCTATATAAACCGAACCAGATGATCATGCAATCTGTACACTCTCGCGGGAGTCAGTTACGATTCCTGTTTAAGTAAGAATCTGCGATGAATCTGCCCTAAAGCCCTTCTATCTTGGGCAAAGTTGCGCCACGCATTGTTGTGGAAATGCTCGAGACACGTGCCGAACGCCACTTATGGGAGGAACATGGCGTCTGAAATCTAGCTCAGTGCTGCACTCTGCCGCCGTGATCTTCCCAAGTGCTGCACGTTGCACGTGCCTCGTGCATCGATGCACCTTGCGCTACTTTTGAAACATGAAGAGGCTTTAATTTGCCCCCCTCACGCACACACACACACAAACAAGCACACAAACGCTCGCCGCACACAGTGAGTATTAGCGGCGAGATGTTTTGGTGGCGCACTCCTAGAGGTGTATTCACTGGCGGCGCATCCCGTGTGCGCTAATGCTGAGCACGTGCTGATGGCTAAGCTTCCACAGTTATTTCTGCAACGTGCACCCGCACCATCAAGATTGCCGGTCTTGACAGCCTATCAATGTGAGCTCGTTCTGAGCATGCGCTCTAAGCAATGACCTCAAATATGGCGGCCAGTGATTACTCCCTATGGTTTCCTCTCGTGACGTCATTACCTTGCGAACAACAAGTTTGATGGTGCTTGTAATGCGCATGGTGGAAGCCTGAAATCATTGCGCTCTGAAACCAACACTACCAACACCGCCAAAATTGAAGTTCTTCCATTCCTCTTGTTTCCGTCGATGAGAAATCCTGTGCTGACGTCATAGTCAGCATTCGACCAATCGTGGAAGGCCGACCACAGCGACGCTTTCGATCGCGCACGTGGCCAATACATCGTGAGGTCAAAGCTCCGTCAACTCCTTCCCACATTATCAGCGACAAAAGCGTTCTTTTTTTGGCAACTAAAGCCTGAGTTTAAAAACAATGTTGATCACATTAAACGTGACACTGTTCTTGAATACAATTAAAAAGAAAAAGAAAATGTAATGAATTTAAACCAGATGTTTGTTACACGTGCCACTGTAGCTCCCGCTTCGTAGGTGAAGAGGGAAAAAAACGCCTAACATTTTATTTTTCAATGGACACTTTTTGTGAAGCGTTCTGCCTCGCCCCTAAACTAACCGAACTCCAAAAGGTGACATTTCTAATTAATTTCGGGTAACACACAGCGAAAAAAACAAAACATAAATGCTCAAACTGCTGAAGGATGGAGGCGGACAAGAAAACGAATCGCGTCAACAAACTGGCCAAATATAGAAATAACAAATCACAAACAGGCGCTGGTTGACTTTCAACGTCTTGAACACCCGAGACTCGGCAATTAAAGATGTTGATATACAATGGCCCCCGAAAGCTATTTTGATTAAGACAAGTAAGAACTCATCCACTGCTACAAAGTCTAACAACTTTAATTATAAGGCAGATGTACATAATACCTTCGGATATCATCACAAGTGTTCCCGTTAAATTATTTGGTACAAATTTACATCTGAAACATCTGAAACACCGATGACACTACCACAGGCGTGACATTCCGGAAGAGTGTTATACTACGGTTGTAAATTGAGGGAGAGGAGGGGACGAGAGAGCGCGGGGAGGCCTCGATCCAAACTGTTATTGTCTTATTGCGACATCAGTCTCCCGCTGAATGACGGCGCACGGTAGGTTCTGGCACCAGAGGTAGATGCTTTCCATGAGTTGGGGAAGCGTCAGGTGCGATCACTCGAAAAAGGAACCGCTCCGTACCGAGACCTCGCCCCGGCACTGAACCTTGACCGGCTTCCTCTTAGGCACCTCACGAGTCATCCACACACCGCACCTCCACGAGTAGCCATCCGCAGATCTTGCGCGCACTTGCAGCGTCATTACAGCTTCGCACTCTGGGCACGCACGAGAACCCAGGAGCAGGGCCATGCCCTGAAGCAAATTAATTGCTTCAAGAGGGTCTTTCATGGCGTCATGAAGACGGCTCAAGTTTAACCCATGGCACTGCGATGCTCGCCTCTGGAAGCAAAAAGCGCCGAGGGGGTTGAACGAGCAGAGCTGAGCGCTTCTTTGCATTTATTATTTTTATTTGATCCGCCATTTTATACCTCGTGACACCATTCTTACAATCTCATTGGTTAATTGATCGGACCACACCATCTCGTGACAAAACAAACGCCAATCGTTTCACCAGAACGGTTGCCACGGTCGGCATCGTTACAAATAAGAGAACAGTCGAACCCAACAGCAAAATGAAGTAACAAAGTGTAGAAAAATATATGTGTTCTTTGATGAGAGGGGGAGCGTCCGTGCTTCTCGCAATGGTCCTGGTTTGTTTCCTTCTTTGTTTCTTTACCCTAGAGGTTGCCACGACCCTTATTTGAAGCTGATTTGTTAATTTAATAACAAACAACGCGTTGGAACGAAGGAGGGAGGAAGTCTTGGCGTCAGAATTCGACGTGGTCAAAACGGAAATAAGGAAGGCACAATATATATATATATATATAGCGTATTCCGAGACCGTTATCCTCCGCAGTCGGCGAGGCCTCATGACGCCGCCGATGACCGTTAGGCTATTTATTTTGTTTCTTTAGATTTGTTATCGTGACGACTACTCCACCGTTCCTCAGAGTTTCCAGCGGAGATCCGGAAGTTTTTAATCGTTATTATTATTGTCGTTTGAAGGGCACTCTTCCTATGCTGCTTCGTTTCTGACGCCATAAAAAAAGGCAAGGGAAAAGTTAGCGCCAAGTATAAAAAAAAATAAAGTTTAGTTTATGGTCGGATTGGTTTATGGATACAATTATCCAATAAAATTAGTCCAATAATGAATTAGTCCAATTACTTAGCTTCGTTATTAGCATCTTTTGTGTGCAGGCGTGAAATACAGCACCCGACGAGAAGACCTGAGAACAACGCTGCAACTGCTGGACCATAGACCATTTAATACCACCGAAATCCTGGGCCATAGAACACTTGGCGGTAGCAGTGTATCGTTTTGAAAGCGCCACAAAAACACGTCGGGGACACTGGGATTTTGGACCACCTTAGAGTGCGTGAGCTTGTGATGTTTGTGTATGCCTTTCTTTATTTTTAGATTATAGGCGCGAAAAATCTACACGGACTAGGGCCTGAGTAATGCAGAGTCTCGGCGAACATCTGGGTGATCTAATTCAGGCCCTAGTTCCAGTCGTTCGTCGCCGCAGCCGCCAAAATCTGCAGCCCCGACGCAGACAGGAATCTTCCCTAATGTGCGGAGAACGAGGATTCTGACGGCCGCGGTGACTTCGAGCGATCCGCTGCACTGAGCCCGTCGCCCGCCTGCGTGCATAATGATGACTTTTGCGCCAACCGCTTGTCAAGTGCTCGTTACGTCAGTTAGGTTCTGGTAGTGGTCTAACCGGCCCTTTTCAGGGCCCCCATAATTTGTAAACGGAGCTGCTTTCTGAATGCGGCACCCCGTGTCTCTGCAAAATGTTCACAGGAAAGACCCAGCAAAGGTATGTGGTTCCCAACTTGGATATCGCACGTTATGATTCAAATAAAAAAAATTCTTGCTGATTTCGCGCCTTTGATCCCAATAAATGCCCCCGTTGCAGTCATCCCGCGGTGCTGTTGCTTGCTCAATCGCCGTCGGCGTGTCTCAGCGTCGTGGTCGTTGCCGGCGGCGCACCGGCGAAGGCGGCCGATCTGACACACGAGGTTCGGCTTTGGCAAGCAGGCGGCATTCGTAAAATGGCGTCAGCTGTTGCTGGCTTCAGGGGGCGGTACCGTGCGTGCTTCCATTCCCTCGGAGTTCGTCGCCATGGTGACGGCGATGAAAGCAGAAGGCCTTTATGTCGCGGAAGAACGCTGTGGCGCAGCGATACGAGGTGCGTGCCCCTTCCCGCATGCTTTTCAATGGGCGGAAGGTGAACAAAAGAAGTTCAAAATACGAAAAACGCGTTTTTTGGCCATCTCGCGCCCTGTTGTTTTTATCCTTAACATAGGTCTAAAGTATCAAACTGCCAACTAATCTACAGAATAGACCTATTGCTAAATTACCCAACCATCAAGGGGAATGCAGGGAATGATGTTCACGTGCCGCACGTGCCAGCGTTTGCAGCAGTAACTGTTTTAAAGCAAAAGCCTAAAAGAAATGGCAACTTGCACGCCTGTTCGTCAAAGCTTTATTTTGTTTTTTTACTTTGAGTCTTTTATACGGGGAAGGCGTGCGCGTGCTGCCGTGCGAGCGTAGAGTTTTCGGTCACGCACATGAAAAATCCATAGAACCCTATACTTCGTTTCAGCTTGGGTCCAGACGCAGCCGATGCTACAAGAACGAGCGTGTGGTTCTGAACAGTGCCTGTACTGCACGTGCGCGCGTGCTTGGCAGGGACGCTGGAAGCCCGGAGCTCGCGCTTGTAGCATGGGCTGCCTCTGGACCCAAGCTGAAACGAAGTATAGCCATGAACAACTTCGCTGTAAACATTTGCGAGGCAATTGGCTGGAAGCAATGGAGAGTTCGGTTCGCACCAAATTTGTACAGGTATGTTTCCGTCATTTCACATTGAATGGGAAGTGACTCTTAAATTTTGCAGTGCCCGGCCTGCCAAAGGAAGTCATTTTAGGTCGTGATTTCATTATGCGTCATGACTCTTACCATCTCCGCTCTCGGATGCCATGAGAAAGAAACAAGAACGGAAAAGCTGGAAGGACTGCATATTTATTTTCTTGATACCTTTAGTACTCTCGGTCGTTTTTTACCGAGCATCAACAGACGCTGACAGACGCTTGTATTGGACCGTGCCTCGTACATGATGGAAGGGTAGAGCGTCGCCTTCGTGTTCGCATCTTGCGGGATTTACTATGGTTGATCGAAAGTCAATTCATAAAAACATGTCTTAGAGAACGGGCACGTTTTATTCAAGCTCGTGTTACAGAGAGCGCAGCCTTATTGTTAGAGAAACGCTGATTATCGAAAACTGGACGCTGGATAAAAAAAGCTCCCCTCCTTCGCGCGTGTATCACTGAGGTGCGTGTTAACACCTCCTCCTCCCTCCCTCCCTCTCTCTCTCTTTCTCCCCCCCCCCCCCTCCCAGTTAACGCCGCTTTGTGACGGCAGTCTGCGGCGACTCATTACAAAAACGTTAACCCAACTTACCCACCCGTGCACGCCGCTTCGAGGTGGCCGAATTCGCAAAACGGAAACTTATTGCCATTTTTTCAAATCTAGGTTTCTCTGTGAAGGGATGCGATTAACTGGGGTCGGTAAAAAGGCGTTCTCTAAAACGGACATCTCTAATCCGCATGCCTCTTGGTCTCGGGAGTGTTGCAGACGTTTTGAGACGAGGGCGGAATTGCGGACGGACGCGGAAGATAACGGACGCCGACGCGCCGCACTCATGGCCGTGGGCTTTGCATATGGACAATATACGGTGGTTGAACAGAAGACAATGCCGGAGGCTGGCGCGCGTTTGCTTGCACGGGCTAGCAGGCGGTTTGAGACCACAGACTAGAGCACTGGACGCATACCGGACATCGAGACAGGGAGACACTAGGCTTGCGAGCGTGTTCGGCCGAGCAGCCGAGCCAATCCAGTTGTAGTGGGCGGAGCTTGAGTCACTAAATGTTCCAAGAGTACCGAAACCCCCAAGCTTCGCTTTAGAACGGAGTCGTGGCACAGCAGTCGCACTCCAACTTGTTCCCAAGATGGTGCTGCCCCGTGCGGTCTAAGCGAGGCGCGTACAGTGTGGCGTTCGTCCTCGGCGAGCTCTTCAATCCACTTTTCTGGTCTGTGGCAACACCGGTTTGTTTACATTTAAGTTCTTTCCCTCGTTCCGAGTCGTGCGCGACTTGCTCCTCGCTGTGTCGTCTCTCTCTCTCTCGCCTCGAAACACACGGAAGTCGAGTGTTAGGCTTCGCGTCTGACGAGTAGAATTTTAAATGCAGCACCAGCGCAACCGGAGGCAGCAAACGAGCCGACAGTCTTCTTTGGCGAACCAGATTAGCAGCCACTTGATATAAAAACAAAATCAAGATTAAATCAACACACCTTCCGCTCGGTCTTAACTCATCGATGCTCAGAGCGCCTACCCGTGCCCGCCGTAGCTTTGGTAACGAAGAAACGTTTTATTTACGTATTTTGTTGTTTTGGGCCTATCTCCAAATTGGCCGACTGATAACTTCCGCTGCAAACTAAACCACCCTACTGAAAAAAAAAAAAAAAGTTGGCGCCTATGTGAGAGTAGACGGGTTCATACCGGTAACAAGTTTAGCTATACCGGTCACCAGTTTGTCAAAGGCGTCGCCCGAATGGCTGCAAGGGGTCCCCCGTATGAGCCAGTAACGGTCACCCGGCTATTTGGGCAAACAGGTCACTCCTTTGGCAAACGGGTCACTCGTCTGATCAACCAAATGGGCCACTCGTTTGAGCAAAGTTGTCGCACGTTTGCTCAAACCTGCGTCTGTGCAATATGGTCACCGGTTTGAGCAAACGTGCGACAACTTTGCTCAAACCGGTGACCATATTGCACAGACGGGTGACCGGCGACCGGCAAACTGTACCGGTTCAATCATACGGCGCTCCGGAACCCGTTTGATACTCAACTCACCGATCGGCGGCATGTGCACGCCTATTTCAGCCGTGGCACCCTGCTTCCGGAAAGCCGTAGGAGCACCGGTTTATCGGTTTACAATCGTCCGCGTAATGCAAGTAATGATATTTATATTTTGATTGCGCTGATGTTCGCTTCTACTGAATCTGCAATAAGCGATATATTTTTATACGTAAACGTGCGACGTTGGCGAGCCGATATTTTTGATAGAACTTTAAAAATTTGCGTTCTTTGTTGCCTCACTCTACTTATTCAGCTCGAATCTCTTCGCAGGAGGACGCGACCGCGTGAAATAATATATTCTAGACTCCATTTCACACTCAATTCAAGACTCAACGAAGGTAACGTGCGAACACGTGGCTGCAAGAACATCGAGCATTGCGAGAGAAGGCCCGCTGTTGCAGCAGTCAAATTACGAGCTCGCTCTGGGTGCTTTTTCTGGCTCGGGCGCAAGCCGAGCTTCTGGCCGGAGCGAAGAAGACCAC
>JAZHYW010023008.1:0-18441 GCA_037355805.1 Ixodes ricinus | reverse complement strand
TAATAATTGCTGATAAACTAGCGTATAGTTTCGCGGCAGCAGTAGCAACTGTCCATGTGCCGACGATGTGAGTGAATGACCAAGGGCCGGTGCCAAGTGTCATCCGAAACCTGCACCTCAAGAGTTCGAAAAATGGTCACGGGACGTAACAGCGGCTTTAATGGCTAGAAAATCGACCGGGCAGACATGGTCAAACGCGCATGCGCGGGTTACGTTCAGCCAGTTACAGAAGCAAAAGCCTCGACTCTGCCAGCGCACTAACGATGAGCAGCGCAAGACCAGTGCAAGGTTGATTTCTTTGATTTCCTTCGAGTCGAGAGTCGTACTGTTGAAAGTCGATCTGATTGCACTCATGCCATGGTATAAGGTATGTTTCAGTTCCTGATGACAAAGCCAATGAGGGAATATTTATATATAAGGCAGCGTAAAAATCTGAATCACCGGAAAGTGACATGTATGCTCTCCTTGTTTCACTAATATTAGGGGTGACGGATTTTGTTGCCAAAAGTTTATAAGCCAGCTTACACGGCAGCATTTCGCTACATTGCGTTATGTTACGAACTCTTAAGTCGGCTTACGCCGAAAGTCACCGAGACATCTGTGCTTCGTGTGAAGCGTGGCAACCAGTTTAAGGAGTCAACTTGCACGCGGAATCGAGGCACGGATGTTGAATGACTTATGCGTAGCGTAAGAAAACAGTGCTGTGTGAACCAGGCTTGAAGTTACTGATAAAGTCACTATACTCTATTTCACCTTATTATGTACCGCAGGAAGGCTACAAGCGCGAGCTCCTTGCTCAGGAGCGATCTCGGCGGCACAAGCTCTCGCGATTTAGGGATCGGCTGTCAACGCTACTCAGCTCGCGGCTCTAGCGTTCGCTGCCGGTACAATAGCGGAGAGATGTTTCGGTGGCGCCCTCGTTCGGTTTACCTTCCGTGACGTCATTACCTTGCTGAACAACCTGTCGATGGTGTTTGAAATGGGCATTCTGAAGCCTGAAATCATAGCGGTCTCAAAACAGCACTGCCAACACCGTCAAAATTGGAGTTTCTTACATTCCTCTTATTTCCGTCGATGAGACATCCTTTGCTGACGTCATAGTCAGCCATCGGCCAATCGCGGTGGGCCGACCACAGCGACTCTTTCGATCGCTCACGTCGCCAATAGTCCCTGCCACTGGACAGAGTTCATTATTGTAGAAAATTCATTTTCCGCATGCTGCCTCGTATTCAGGTACCGTTACTAATTAATAGCGTAAAAAAGTAGTTGATTACTTTACTCGTTATATCCAAGTAACCTTCACGTTACTCTGCTTAGATACTTGTCAAGAAATTATTTTAAATATCAATATTTCATAAATTTGAAACATAGTAATACTTGCAATATTTCACGCCGCCATATTTGTTAGCGACCGTTTTGAGTAATAGCGACTTAAAGCAATATATTCACACCTAAGTGGTCGGTAGCATTAGGGAAAATGCTGTAGAAGCTCTTTCTCCAGTTCGCGCAAGTCGGCTCCACCTGCATTGTTTGTATGGTTGCGAAACCTCGAAACGTCTCAAGTGCCGAAATCTGATGAGCGCATTTTTGAGCAGGAACTATGGTTGCGCTGGCGCTCAGTACGTCAACGCATTTTGTATGCAATACCTTCGCCTATATTGACAAATTATGTCGTCGACAAAGTGGACGTTTCATCTAAGTTCTGCAGTTAATCTAATCGAGGGGTGACCACGTTCGTTTCATCGACAGATGTGGCAAAGGTTCGTCGACAGCTGTTTTCTGTTCACGTAGCATCGGCGTGAAGGCCGAACATTCCTGGTGCGGTAACGTGCGTCAAGGCGAAACCTTCGCAGTAAAAGCGAGGCTTCGCCGTGAGACCGGAGCCTAAGATTATATATATTTGTTTTTCAAATGAATCAAACTGGAAGCGGAGGGGTGACAGCTCGTAGCTCTACAGTCGGCAAGTACAACAAAAAATATTGCTTTTTGGAAAAGCCGAAGCACTTAGCATGTTCCGCACACACAGCGTGAACAAAGCGTGGACAATTGAAAACCTCTGCTACAACCCAGTGGCGCAGAAACCAGTTATAACGATACACACAAGTAGGAAAGAAATTGACACTGACTATACGAAAAAGAAGAACAAAACGGGGTAGGGGCAGGAACCTGGTCTGGACAACTGCGAAGGTGGTTTGACTCTTGCACTGTTGGTAGAAACAAGATATCTCCTCGCGTGCTGGGTGCTTTTGGTGGCTGAATGACACCCACTCGCGCGCACAGACAGGAGCGTGAAGTGACTCCTCGCTCCATCGTGGTGCGCCTACTGTCGTCCGAATCCTCCGCCTGTCTTACGATTCAACTTTTTCCAGCTCGCCAGACATTATACTCCTGTTCCACCATGTAATGAACTACAGTGGACGCTACTGAGCAATTTTCCTTCAATCCGGCGCTGTGAACATACCACGTGACCACGAGCCCCGCGCACACTGCGCCCCTTTGAAGGACACTCACACAGCATCGGACGGGCTCTGATGGCTGCGTTGCGGTTCACCGTAAGGAGACATCAGTGTATACAATCTGGCGGCCTAAGTACATACCTCGCCATTGGTTGCGCTGGTTTAAAGTTCACAGAAGAAGGAATGAGAGAACACCGCATGCAGAGCTAGTCTCTTTGGCGTGCTAGTCGAAGGAGCTTTTATTTTGTTAGTGTTTCTCCTGTATGGCTTGGAAACATCCGGCAGCCGAACTATAGGTCAGGCGACCGGACCTCCCCCCACCGCACAGGAAAAACAGTAACATAAAAAAGCTAAATCTTGTGAACACTATTAGCAACGAGATGTTTTGGCAGCGCCTCTCCAATAGTTCCTTCTCGTCGACGTCATTACCTGGGAACAACAAGTTCGATGGCGTTTTAATGGGCAATGGCGGAAGCCTGAAATCATTGCGCTCTGAAGCCAGCACTACCCACACCGTCAAATTGAAGTTCTTTTATTACTCTTTTTTCCATCGATGTGAAATCCTTTGCTGACATCATAATCAGTGTTCGGCCAATAGACCGATTTCACAGAACGTTCGGCGCATGCGTAACGCCGCCATCACTTTAGTTCACAGGAGGCAGACGGCAGTGCTCGAGAGGGCTCGGGCCATCTCGTGCTCTGCACGCGCAGAGCTCCAGCACGGTTGTCGCACGTGCAGAAAGACTAAAGTTTTTTCCATGCATCGCGGCAGCGGTGGAGTAGTCAAACGGGCTGGTGAGATCGGTCTATTTGGGAGGCCAACCATAGCGACGATTTTGATGGCGCATCGCGCACGTTGCCTATTGGCGACATGCGCGATCAAAAGCGTCGCTGTGGTCGGCCTCGCATGAATAGCCGAATGCTGACATGACGTCAGCAGAGGTTTTCTCATCGACAGAAATGAGAGTAATGTAAGAACTTCAATTTTGACGGTGTTGGCAGTGTTGGTTTTAGAGCTGCAATGATCTCAAGCTTCGACCATGCTAATTAGAAACACCGTCGAACTTGTTGTTCGTAAGGTAATGACGTCATGAGAGGAAACCATTGGAGGAGCCACCAAAATATCTCGCCGCTAATAGACACTTTTAGAAATACAGTGACATCTAGTGGCTCAAATATCACACTAAATTTTCGTATGCTAATGGCGATTCAAACCTAGTATAATCACAAACGTACGAATGTCAGGATGCTTTTCTTGGTGCAGTCCTTCTCTTCAATATTCATTTCAGTTTCAGTGGTGTCGAAAGACTAGCAATATGTACGAGGCAATATGCACCTGTGTATATCTACTAGCAATATGTATCTGTGTATATCAATTGACAGTATTCACCATATGTTGTAATCATGAGCTGTGTAGGGCGTGCCAGAGCGGAGCAGCATTCCAAGGCTTCACATGATATCCTCAAATGCCTAGCGCACAGAAACTTACAAATCTCGTCATGCTGACATCAACCAGCAACAGAGCGGACTAACGTCTGGAATATTCAGGCTCCACATCCGTGCCTGTCCTCAAAATCGTACGTAATCGGCCATCAAAAGTCAGCCATTAGCATGTAGAGTTGATACACTCTATAGGTAATGATAATTATCCCAGTGGCCAGACCGAATTCCGCAAAGGGTCTATTGCGCGCTCTAATTCTAGTTACACTATGTATATAGCTTCTATTATTTATTATTTTATGTCCTGTTGAAATAACTGAACGTAAGGTGTTAGTAACAGTAATATGACTATATCCAGATATTTATAAAACATAACGAGTAGTCTCAAAGAAATCCCTTTGCAAAGACTTTGTAATAAATAACGTTAAACGTTACTTCCGCCAAAATGTAATGTGGTAATTGCATAAATTACTTGAAAAAGTAATGAATTACAAGTAAAACCTTTTTTCTAACGGATTACCTCCCAAGTCTGCTCGTGTGCAGCCAGTTTAACGTGTCAGTTGGGATGTCGGGCAATCTTTGATCATTTGGTAAGAGCTCACGTGCAGCAAAACTTCTGGCAAGGTGATGACAGGGTGAGAAAGGCCGGGCAACTCTTCAAAGAGCCTTGCCTCTAGCACGCGCTTGTTGCATTCCGCCGTGCTTTGGCTGCGCGTGCACGCCTGGGGCCCACAAGACGCCGAAGCTTTGCCCGAATAGACCTATTGCGGTATTACCCAGCATCAAGGAGAATGCAGGAGTTGGTGTTCCACGCGCCGCACGTGCTGGCCTCAGCAGTAGTAAATTTTCTAAAGCAAAACCTTAAACAAATGGCATCTTGCACGCGCGTTCGTCAACGCTTTATTTTAGTTATTTACTTCAGAATCTTTTATACGGGGAAGGCGTGCGCGTGCGGCGCGTGGAACACCAATCCCTGCATGCTCCTTGATGCTTGGGTAATGCAGCAAATGGTCTATTGGAGAAACTCGTCTCCAAGCGCAGGACAATTGAAACTTCACCTGCTGTTCTTATAATGTCAGTGACTATCGATACTACTAAGATGCCACTGGCTTTCAGTAATCAATTAGAAACTCTGGCAACTTCTTTTTTTGTTTCTGTGGAGGCACTAGATCGATGTACCTTACGCCTAGCTAGTCATCGTCTCATGATTGGCCGTGAAGTTAGTCTTGCCACCAATAAGTTATGTTTCGATGAAATCATCTCCGGAAGTCAAAATAAAGTTCTGTGCACACAAACACACACACACAAACATACACACGCCCGCGCGCACGCACGCGCCATACGCGCGCGCGCGAACACACACATACAATGAAGTCGTATTAGAGCGGGTCCCAGTTTCCACAATGAGTAGCCAAACCTTCAATATTTATGCGGTTACCAATATATCGGATATGAATTTTACCAATTTTAGGCCGCATAGTACGACAAATGGTTATTAGGGATGCAGGGAGAGGGCAAGATTTTTTAACATATTGGCTCACATATGCAAAAAAAGGAACATCGAAAAAAAACCTAAAAAACCGAACATACGCTTACATCTTTTTCTAAACAAATAACGTCTGGAGTTTTACGAGCCTCAGCCAAACCCACTTCATCTTAACCTACCTAACCTAAGCTATCCCGACCGCGACGACTCGACCAACCCAACCCGACTCAGACCCGACCCGACCCGACACGACTCGATTTAACCCGACCAGACCGGACCAGACCCGTCCCGACCAGACCTGACTAGACCCGACTCCGACCCGACCCGACCCGACCCTGACCACCCGACCAACGACCAGACCAGACCGACCAGACCAGACCAGACCAGACCAGACCAGACCAGACCAGACAAGACCAGGCCCGACCCGACCCGACCCGCCGTCGGACCTAACCCAACTCGGTAAAACCAGATTTGTTATTTATTTTAGTAAATGCAGTCTTTTTCTTCGAAAGAGCATGACACAATTATCTGTTCAGATTTCCGTCCAAGTTTCGGTTGATTTCTCGCACATTTTTTCCAGCCCTGCACTTTTTAAAACAAAATGTGTTATATGGCTGACTCCTAGCAGTTGCCATTTCGCCCTCCTATTACGGAAGATCGTCACAAGAGTGCTGCGCCAGCGTTCGACAGGAACTCGTGACCTCAATGATGGAACATTAGTCTCGGCGGCCGAAAGCTGCCACAAGACTCACTGTCCAATCTGTGCCCTTCGATGGCCTCCTACTCTCAAACAAAAGCACAGCACTACTAAGGTGCCGGGAACCTTTCCGAAGGTTGGCGGCAGAAATTGTTGACCCGTTACCAACAACTGCGGCAGGAAACAGGTACCTGTTAACACTGCTTTGTCCCACCACAAAGCTTCCAGAGGCAATAATTTTACACGAGCTAAACTCTACTGCAGTCGTGAACGCGTTGCTCAGCGTCTTTTCGAGACAGGTATTCGCTAGGGAGGACCAATGCGATCAGGACTCAGTCCTCACAAGTGCGCTATCCAGAACGTTTCTAGAGAAATGCGGCATAGCTATCCACCATAGCTCGCTTGTTCCGTCCGCAGAACGATTTAGTCGAAACGTTCCACTCGGCAATAAAGCGCCTCCTCCGCGCTCTCTGTTACGAAAAGGAAAACGGATGGGGACACAGCTATTCCAGCAATGCTCTTTGCATTGTGCTCTGTCACACACGAGTCCAGTGGATTCACTCCAGCGAAATTGGTTTGCGGACACGCCTTCCGGTGTCCGCTAGCTTTGTATAAAGACAAATGGAAAGACAAGCTCGTCGACAAAACGGTTGTCGAGTATGCGTACTCCCCTGTGGAAGCGCTCACGAGAATCGCTGGAATTGGTTCTGCTGAACTCGAAGGAGGCACAGCAGCGTGCTAAAAAGTACTACGACCAGAATGCTCGGAAACGAACTTTTAATGAAGGTTACAGCGTAATAATCCTCAAGGCGCCAAATGTAAATAAGCTTGAATAGGCGTCGAATAAACCAGTGGTTGTGCAACGAAAGATCTCTTACACTAATTACTTGGCGACGTTTCCCCGCTAACGAAATAAGCTGATTATAAATCACTGTAATTTAATGGAAACGTTTATCGAAAGCACCAAGGTCGTTAGTATCGCCTTGAATGAACCTGAAGAAGTCATCCCAATCCCACCCACTACCATCCCCATGCTCGCTTCCTCCTACAGAGTAGGTACTTAAGAACGCAACTGATGGGGCAATATTGATTGCACTGCAAACACACGAATTACAGGAGGTTCTAGAGTTTTTTTAAGGACTTGTTTAATCTTCGTCCCGGTAAGACGAATCTATTAGAACAGGACATTAAGTTGAACTCTGATCAACCTTCCCGTAGAAGAGTGCGCAGAACTTTGCCTCGTCACGCGCTTTTGAAATATTCTGTCCAAAAAATGCTGGGCGTGGGCCTAAATATGTCAGGAAAAGCGATTACGTCCCCTCCCATGTTCATCGTCGAGAGTCCCGGGAAAGAACAGCGACCCTGCATAGACTAACGTAAACTTAAAGGAGCACTGCAAGGACTTTTTTACTGGGTTTTAATTTGCCCCTAACCTGAGCGCACTGAACGTAGTAACTTAATGAAACTTTTCTTTTCTGGAATTTCGCTTTATTTTAAAAGTTATAGGCAAATTAAGATTACAAAAACAAGCAAAAAAATAACCTCCTTTATGACGTCCTTGGTTGCTTGAGTGGCCCTGAACTAGAGGAGGGCTAGTGAGCTGAGCGAGCGCTCACGGCTGCTGCACTCCGTGTGGACGGCTCGAGAGGGCACCACTAAAGCATGTTCTGAATAGGCTGTATGAAGCGGGCAGACAGGGCGGCTCGCATTCCATTTGCTGCGCGATTAAACACTAATTTTGCATGACACTTCATTGGCCGCAAACGATAGCAAACACGGGGTAAAGATCAGTTTAGAATGGGAGCCACTTCGCGCTGGCATACCGCCAAAGAGCCAAACCGCAAGCCAAAGCTGCTCGCCAAAGGCCTTAGGAACGCTCGGAACCGGTCGGATACTCCAGTCCATACGACCGCAGCGCCGCCGCGGTACATCCGGGACCTTTCTACGCTCGCCGCTCGTCGGTGCCTGATCCCACCACACCTTTCTAGTATGCGCTGCCTTTTCCACCACTTGGTGGCGGGTATGTCGACAGGTCATTTCTTGTTTCCGTACTTTCTAAACTGCATTTGTTTCTTTTCTGACGTCATCTATGATGATGATGATGCGGATGCCGATGACGTCATCAGTGACATCACTGATGAGGTCATCAGTGATGATGACGATGACAATGCGGATGCCGATGACATCATCAGTGATGTCACTGATGACGTCATCAGTAACGAGGACGATGACGATCCGGATGCCAATGACGTCACCAGGTTGCATGCAACCTGGATTGCATGCAACAGGTTGCATACAACTTGTTGCATGCCAGTTGCATGCAACAGGTTGCACGCCAGTTGCATGCAACAAGTTACATGCAACAGGTTGCATGCAACTCCCGAAGGAACCCGAGGTCCTCCCGAGGTCCTCCCAAAGGAACCCGAGGTCCTCCGAGGTCCTCCCGAAGAAACCCGAGGTCCTCCCAAAGGTCCTCCCGAGGTCGTGCCGAAGGGACCCGAGGTCCTCCCGAAGAAACCCGAGGTCCTCCCGAGGTCGTGCCGAAGGGACCCGAGGTCCTCCCGAAGGACCTCGGGTTCCTTCGGGAGGACCTCGGGTCCCTTCGGAAAAATTTACCCATAATGCACCGCGCGGTTACGCCGACGGCGACGGCGACGGCGACGGCGACGCCGCCTAGCCGGAAACGGGCGCCTAAGAGCTGCGCTCTGAAAGAAAGAAATGTATGGCGAATTGCTGCGCAATTGTTTTGCATACGTGAATCTAGCATCACAAACCTTTATATCTTCGTTTAGCAGCACGTCTAACCGGTTCAGCAAGACGACTGCGTTCACGGCGCTCTTCATCAGATAATTTAACGCGTGGCATGTCTACAGTTGAAGTAATAAACCTGGTAATCTACCAGAATCTCATAACCCGCCCCTCCTCTCCTCCTCGCTTACCTCTCCTCATCCTCATTGGACCCCTGGTCACATGACCTCCCTATGTCAGAGTAAAGCACCTCTCTCCTCCTCTCCAGCCCACCAAGCAATCAGTGTCGAGGATCCGGCCACGCTTTTATCCAGGCTTCGCTTTCGGGCTGCAGGAAATACCGAACACCTTGCCAAAACACGTTTCACGTTAAAACGTTGGAGAGTGAAATGCGCTTTCTTTTCGCGTAAGTGGTTGCTGTTAAAAAAGCCAGTTATTATGCCCGTGACGTTGTACGGATGTTGTACGGATGCTCACTACTGTACTGCGTTCACCCCTAAGCTGAGACTGCTCTGAGATCTACGTGCCTGCCGGACCAATCAGTCGACTGCCTTTCATCACCTGACCCGAGTCTCTACGCGTGGGTGTTTGCGGGTGCGTGATCAAGTGGCTAAAGATAAACATATGATTTATCCAACGACGGCTTAGCTTGCATCGCAGTCTCAACTTAGCGGTGAGCGGAGTATAGTATGCAGAGCCGTTGAGCGGAGTATAGTATGCAGAGCCGTTTAACCTGAATAAGTTTGTTGGGGTTTGAAAATGTCGACAGTTTATCAACCACGTCAAAGGAGACGTCGATACAGGTAAACAGAACTATTCAATCGCCTTTCTGTGGTTCTACGGACTAATTGAATTGCTGATGTTTCTCGTCGAGATAGCGCAAACGGTGTAATCGCGCGGTCTCGAGTTTTCGAGGTTTCGAGGTTTCGAGAAATACGAACCCCGTTCATGCCTCGAGCTTCAAAAGAATATATATATATATATATATATATATATATATATATATATATATATATATATATATATATATATATATATATATATATATATCAGTGTGTCCAACCGAAAAAAATACGGGTTCGGTTATGGTTCAGAGTTCAGGCAAATTTATTTTGTTCCGGTTCAGTTCCGGTTCGATTAATTCGATCCGCGAACCGGTTCGGAAATTATAAATGACAAATTGCAACATCAAAATAAATTACAAATAAAATATCTGAAATCACCACATACGAAACGGGATACATCGCCGAAACTAGTAGTGCATAACGTTTATAAAAGCCTGTAGCCAATGCAAGCGGCAAACAACGACTGTCGATGACAGGGCTGTCTGTCACGGGCTCTAACTCCAGCTCCTGCTGAGCGTTGGTTTGAGCGAACGCGCCCGCTTGAGTCCCATGACTACGCTGGGCAGGCGACGGAAGCAACAGAAGCTCGGCAGATCCTTTGTCAAATTCGAAAGTGCGCGCAGCTTCGCTTCTCCGCGAGCGACTAGGGTTTGTATCCCTGTTTTTTTCCCCCGCATTTATCGAGTTTCCGGTGCGAAAAAATACGGCATGTAAATCTTGACACTTCATAGCTCGATATACTCTGACCGGTGGTTGGGGCAGCGAAGAGCAGATATAATTCATGAATGCTCATTTCAACTGTAAATAAAATTTCTTTCTCTCCCTCAAACATTATCAAACTCCACAGCTTTTTCTTTTCTCATTCCGATGGAAGCAAGCTTCAAGAACTCGCGCGTTCTAGAAACGTGTTATGAAATGAGCACACAGCAGCATTTAGGATTTACGAGATTGTAGAAAAATGAAATCCAGTGACGCGATTTTTTTTTTCACAGCCTTCCAATTTTTTTTTCCGTGCAAGCGGAGGCGTTGCGAGCGGCCACAGGGGCAAGACGTGTGTTACATGGGCTCCGCTCACTAATCAGTTTTTCCTGCGGTCTTCTGCTTGGTTGTGCCACTATTTCTATACCACCGCACGGCGGAAGTGGTGCGGAACATTTGGATACCATTTTTCCGGTGTTCGACCCGTTTTTCGCCGAGAAACTTCGATTTCCCTGGGCGAAGCGAGGCGCCGCCTCGCTAAGCCTAACCGTACTGTATGGCCACGCCGAGTGGAAACCCCTCGAGTTCTCCGGAGTCCTGGCGGGACCAGACTGCCACGCAGGGATTACCACACACACCGGTAAGCTCTCCTCACTCTATCGTCGTCATGGACGGAGACGAGATTTCGCCGGAAGATTTCCACGCGCCTAACAGCGGCTGGCAGGACGCAATCAAGAAAGCGTATGCGAGGCGCAGGGTGCAAAGCGTAGCGGTGCAGCCCCGCCAAAATCAACCCGGGATGACTGGCCTCGCGGCCAAAAGGAAAGCTAGAGGAAGAAACCCCGAGGCTTCCCAAGCTACCGGAAGATGACGTCCGGGTGGTCCTTCGATTGCGCGGGGGTATTCAACTGAAACCGGGGGACTGCGTGACGCTACAGCGTAGCATACAACTAGCGGCGAACGTGACTGGCGGCATGGCAGCTAGGGACACCTTTCGGCTAAACGCGCAGCAAAACACGCTTCTTATTAGCACCCCGAGTCCCGAAAACGCCACGCGCTACAGTCAACTCACGAAGTACACGTACCGAGAGAAGGAATGGGAGGTCGCCACCTACGTCGTTCCTCCCGATAACACCCAACGAGGCGTCATTCAAGGCATACCGCAGGAAGACTCCGAGCAAGACATTCTCGAGAATCTCGTTCACAGCAGAAACCCCTCCGTACTGCATGCACGCCGCATGGGACGCTCCAACTCCGTCCTCATTCTCTTCGAGGGCGACCGTGTACCCTTCTGGGTCCGCTACGGGAACGTCGACTTCCGATGTTACATCTATAAAAAGAAGGTAGAAATTTGCACAACCTGCGGCAGCGTGGGACACAGGGGGATGTCTGCCCCAACCCTACAGATCGCCGCTGCAACGCGTGCTACGCGCTCAACCCGGCACCCACTCACGATTGCCTACCATCCTGCGGGATTTGCGGCAAGAGTCATCCGACGGGGGACAAGAAATGCAAGCTTCTTTACAAGACCCCGCACATCCTAGTCAAGCGCAAGTGGGATCGTCTCCAACAGGCTGCGGAAGAGCGCACGCCATTCCAGCCGAATTCAATCGACTTCCCTCCTCTGCCTCCTGCGTCACGGTCGCGGAGCCGCACGCCAGCGAAGCGGCAAAACCCGCGGATACCTAGCAGAAGCCGCTCCCGGTCCCGACAAAGGGTTGGAGGGGCTCAAACCGTTCAATGGGGTGCGCCGCCCGCCAGCGAGTCGACGCGCGAGAGCAAGGACAAGACGGCCAACAACTCGAGAAACTCGGACTTAAGCGATCTTCGCAGGATGGTTACCCAGCTTCGCGACGAGAACCGACGGCTGCTCGACCGACTTGAACGGACGGAGCAGGAATGCGCCAACCTTCGACAGAAGTTGCAAGCTGGGGCGACACTCCCGACACCAGATCTAGAAGCAACATCCCCACCTGTCAAGCGCAAGATGGCGACACGATCCAAATCTCCTGCACCTGAGAGAGAGGAGGCTCTTCGGCCCCGTCCGTTCAACAGGAAATCTACCAAGCCTTTGCCGACATGCTGCAGAACCCAACGTGGCTCGCCAGTCTCGCCTCACAACTCGACCGCCTCCGGGCGACACCGCCTCACCCGCACGAACACCATGCGTAAATCCAAAGCCTACATCGTCTGGCAGTGGAACTGTCGTGGTTACGGCAAGAAACGCGGATACTTCCAACAACACATAAATGCACTCCCCGCCGAAGACCGGCCGGACGTGATTGCGCTGCAAGAGCCAAAGCGCCTAGCCAAGCTCTCGGGCTACGTGACGTTCGGGTGCGACAACTCGGAGAAGACGCAAGTCACGACACTGGTCAAGAGAAACGTTCCGGTAATCCTCCATGACACGGGAATCTCGACCATCGACCATCTCCTGATCGAGATCATCGCCCCCAAGAAAGCGGACACCCGCAGTCTTTTCGTGCTGAACATCTATAGCGGTCCTCGTTCCAGGCACAAGTTTGCCAAGTTATTCCGCGCGGCACTCGACATCGCCCGAAAACAGCCTCTCCTCGTTGTGGGAGATTTTAACGCACCACACCCGGCGTGGGGGTACAGGACGGAGAGCGTTAAGGGCAGGAATCTCTGGACAGATACCCACGAGTCCGGCCTCTCGCTGCTCACCGACCCGGACCAACCCACCCGGCGCGGGGACATCCGACAAAACGACACCACGCCGGACCTCGCCTTTACGAAGCACGTCAAGGATGTAATATGGACCAACACGGGAGAAAACCTTGGAAGCGACCACTTTGTTGTCCGCATCGATGCGACGGCTGGCCCGACTCAACGCAGGGGCAAACCTTGCACGGTCGTCGAGTGGGACACGTTCCGCTCGCTTCTCGAGGAAGAGCACGTCGACGACATCCGGGACATCGACCTCTGGTCAGACTGGATCCGCACCACTGCTGACCACGCCACCAAGGTGATTCCCGAAGACGGAGGTTTCGACGCGGTGGACAGCCGCCTTCTCCACCTCTGGGAAGCCAAGACAAAGCTCGAGACACGACTCCTCACACAGAAGAAGAACAGATCGCTTCGCCGACGCATCGCTCAGCTTAGCCGCACCATCGAGGAGCACGCCGAGCACGTCTGTCAACAGCAATGGCAAGACCTTTGTGACAGCTTCGACGGGCAGCCCAACGTGCCGAAAACGTGGAACATCATTCGACACCTCCTTGACCCGGAAGGCAACAAGGCCGCGCAACACAACCGCATGTGCGAGATCGTCCGAAGAAACGGCAAATCCGAAGAGGACCTCATCGACCTGGTTCGCCAAAGATATTTGGGTGACACGCCGCCCCACTCGCCCACCATCTACGCGGGAAGCCCTAACGAGGTACTGGACGCCGATTTCACAACCTTCGAAGTGACCGCTGCCATCCGCGACCTCAAAACGAAGTCCGCTCCCGGTCCCGACGGAGTCACAAACAAGATGCTCCGACACCTTCAACACGACATGGTTGACAAGCTCACGGCCTACTTCAACAGGTGCTGGCACGACGGAAAGATTCCTCCGGCTTGGAAGACGGCGAGGGTGGTGATGATTCCCAAGCCCGGAAAGAAGCCTTCCATCGACGCGTTGCGTCCCATCTCGCTCACCTCGTGTGCCGGGAAACTCATGGAGCATGTCGTGCTGAACCGACTCAACAGGTTCATGGAAGATCGAGCTCTCTACCCGCACACGATGGTGGGCTTCAGACCACACCTCTCGACGCAGGATGTCATGCTGCGTCTCAAACACCAGGTCATAGATGGAGAGGGCTGCTCCAGGCTGGACACGCGGGCCGTGCTCGGGCTGGACCTTACCAAAGCCTTCGACAACATCAAGCACAACGCGGTCCTGGCTGGCCTGGAGCAGCTGGGGGTTGGAGCCCGGACGTATGCCTACATCCAAGACTTCCTCACGAACCGTACAGCCCGCATCTCGATCGGTGGTGCCACCTCTGAAGAGATCCCCATGGGCGACAGGGGCACCCCCAGGGCTCGGTCCTGTCTCCTTTTCTATTTAATACGGCCATGCTGGGCCTCCCGGAGCGCCTGGACGCCATCAGCGGCCTTCAGCACAGCATCTACGCGGACGACATTACGCTGTGGGTGGCTGGCGGCAGCGATGGCCAAATCCAGGACACTCTTCAAGCGGCGATCGACGCGGTCGAAGACTACGTGACGCCTCGAGGCCTCGCCTGCTCGCCCCAGAAGTCAGAGCTCCTCCTCCTCAAACCGGTGCGAGCTAAACAACTCCCCTCAGACATCGAGCTGTACTCTCGGGGAGTCCGAATTCCGGTGGTCAGGAGCATCCGGGTTCTCGGGCTTCGCATCCAAGCGGACGGCAACAACTACGAGACGATCAACTCGCTCAAGGCTACGACCTACCAGATCACACGGCTCATCTCGCGCATCTCCGGCCGTAGATTTGGCATGAGAGAACGTAACCTGGTCCGACTGGTCCGTGCCTTCGTCGTCAGCAAGATGGCATACGTGCTCCCGTTCCTTCGTCTCGGGGTAGCAGAGAAGACTAAGCTCAACTGTCTTATTCGCAAGTCGTACAAGAGGGCGCTGGGTCTGCCTGACTCCACCTCGAACGACCGTTTCGCGGCCCTCGGCCTCCACAACACGGTGGACGAGATTGTGGAAGCTCAACGCCTATCTCAAATGGAACGTCTCACAAGAAGTGCGACAGGTCGCCATATTCTCTGCAGCCTAGGCATTCGCTACGACAGTCAGACTGGGCCCAAGTGCGCCGTTCCCACGCAGGTCCGGACCGCACTCTTGATCCAGCCCATCCCGAAGCACATGCACCCGATACACCACGAGGGACGCAGGAGTGCGCGTGTTCGGGCTCTACGCTCCCTCCTCAGCAAGGAACGTGACGTCTACTACGTAGATGCAGCCGACTACGGCACCGGCAAGATGGTCTCTGCTGTAATCGATGCCGGGGGTCCCTCGTCGCGAGCTGCAGCATTGACACTACGGATCCGGGAACGGCAGAAGAGGTGGCCATCGCCCTCGCTCTCCAAACGCACAAGGCGCGCTTCGTTGTGAGCGATTCACAACGGGCCATCCGACAGTTTGCCAAGGGTCGTGTGTCGCCACAAGCAGCCAGAATTCTGCGCGGGTTTGTCCCCGCGACGTCTCCCATCAAGCTGATCTGGACCCCAGCTCACTCGTCTCTTCCCGGTAACGAGGAGGCTCACAGCGCAGCCCGAGGATTGATTGGCCGGGCTGGCCTAACGCTGGACCCCTCCACCACATCGTTGGCGGGGAGAGACGGGCTGGTCACTTTCCGGGAAGTCCTCGACTACTACGCGGGCAATCGCGCTCGCTACCCACCGGCGCACGCCGCGCTGGACAAGGCATCGACGGTGGCCTGGCGACGCCTGCAGACGAACTCCTACCCGAACCCTTCCACGCTCCACATGTGGTACCCGGACCGCTACTCCCCAAATGCAAGCTCTGTGGAGCGAAGGCGAACCTGCGGCACATGCTGTGGGAGTGCGCACGACTCGACCGATCGAAGTATCCCAAGATCTCCGCAGTCACCAGTCAAGACGACTGGGACGCTCTCCTCAAGGCCTCCTCACAGGAGGTCCAAGAAGCTGTTGTCCGATGGGCCGAGGACGCCGCCAAGATCCAGGGGATCGAAGCCGCCGTCTGAGGAAGACGACCGGGGAAGGCGACCCCTCGCGGGGCAGCTGACACCGCTCGCCTAACACTCCATCTGGGCAAATAAAGATTTATTCCTCCTCCTCCTCCTCCTTCCGTGCAAGCCGCGACCAGCGCAATACTGGTTCCTATGTCAAGATTCATGGATGCAGCGTTTGTCAAGATTCATGGATGCAGCGTTTATATTCCGAAGACTAAGTGGAGAAGAAAAATATGTAAGCGAGTGTGTGTCAGTTGACGGCACTTCAAAAACAAATGGCATTGATAGCATATTCATCGTCAACAGCGCGTGGCCGAACCGTTTGACATGAGCCGGTAACCGTTATTTTTTTCCCGGTTCAGTTCCGGTTCGGGTTCATCGCGATAACAATATAACGGTTCGGGTTCGGGTTCAGTTCCGGAAAAAATACCGGTTCGGATCCGGTTTTCGGTTCGGTTCCGGTTCGACACCCTGATATGTATATATATATATATATATATATATATATATATATATATATATATATATATATATATATATATATATATATATATATATATATATATATATGTATATAGGTTGATTTGTGCTGGAATTACGGCGTATCTCGTGCTTATTTGTGGAACTCTGCATTTTCCTTATTGTGACTATATTGGATACAACGCGTATAGTTGCATAGCCAATCACGTTTAGGCTCATTGTGCAACTTGCTGTTATACATGATATTTACGCATGTCTAGAATTGGTTGTCATTACGTTATTTAGTAAAATATTTGTCCTCTCACTAGATTCATCAGCGTTCATGAAGGACATTTGGCACCTGCTTGTCTCTAGTGATCTGAACCTAAGCTCATGAGATTCACCTCTTTCAATACTCTAACATAAACAAGCCGGGGTCAGATGGGAGAGGAGAAGGAACGGGATATGTTGAAATTAGAGGAAGAGCGTATGAAGGTGCCGTTCCATAACCAACCGAGTGTATTCAAAAGCACAAATCTCCAGGGCTATGTTAAGTTCATCCTTAAAAGGATACTTCGACGTAATTTGACATATACCTGTCCTGTTCAGAAATCGGCTGAATACCATCCACAATATCCGTAAATGACAATCGCACGTTTGTATTTTTAGCCTGATGGCTGTTTTTCGTTATAAACGACCCACTCTGGCAAGCGCTCAGACAGCAGCCAGCGGAGAGCACGTGACAAACGGCGCAATCGTGACGTAGCCTGTCTCGGGACGAGCAAAGCTGTGTGGAGCTCGACGCCGACAGGATGCCGTAGCCGTTCCAGCCACCGAAGCCACCGATGCACGCTAGCGATCTGGCCACCGCAAAACTGCCTTGATACGAATTTTGAGTGACTAGTCAATATTCTATAATCTTGTAAAAAAGAATAGCAACGTCTGAGCATGTCTGGGACACACAAAAAAGAGTCCCAGTGAAAGAAGAGTTCTTTCTTTCCTTCTTCTCTTATGGTGGCCGGAGAGCTGACTGGATGACGTCAGGGGTAAGGCATTTTTAGACGTTTTTCTTTTCCTTTGTTCTCAGACAAGTGGGTTCCGTATCTTATATGTGGAAGGAAAAAATATTAACACATTTCAACCAGGAATATGCGCTAAAATAAGAGGTGAGGGAAAACAAGAACGTGTGACAATCCCACATTTTTCGTGAACACCTTTCAGCGGTGTATAGAGATGAAAACGATGCGTTAACGCATACCAGAAGTGACATCAATCAAAATCCTGCGACCTTATGTTAAAGGTGTATAATTCTAGGCGGGACAGGCATCGTCACTACCTGCCAATGTTCCTAGACGAGCATTGCAAACAATGCTTCAGCGACATTCATCTGCAGCCATTTTCCAATCGTTTCCTTTGTTTTAAAATTCCTTGTCGTGTCTTTTTTTCACTAAGAGTATGGGTGTCTCCGATGTGGTAATGCTCCCTTAAACACGTATAGACCAAGAAATAGGCGCCGAACTTTCGTTGCAATATTTCTTTAGGCTGAGACTTGTGGGAATTCTCTTGCTGATATACGTATCGGAAGATGACACGACGCACCGGTTCAAAAACATGTAGTCATTCATTCACCGTCATCGGCCACGCCGCGATCTCAAGAGCCCCAGCGCAGTAAGAGTTTTTAGAGTAAGGAAATCAAAGGAGAGCCCCAGCGCATCCGCTGTGACGTCCTTTTATCAGCGGCGGAGCGACGATCGCGTGGCCAAATGTGCTCGGGACCCTCGCGGTAGAAATGACTCTGGAGGATTTGGCATCCGGGCCACCTGGTCCAACGCTTTGGATACAAAATTACATGCACCTGCTAGCCCGCGGTCCTGGCTTCGAGATGTGCATTTCTAGCGCGAGGG
>JAZHYW010023007.1:0-30315 GCA_037355805.1 Ixodes ricinus | reverse complement strand
CACTAGGTTTTTACCACCACATTTTCTTTTTCTTTTAGTACTCAGATTTTTGCCTTTTTTTTCGTTGTGTTTTCCGCACTCTTTAGGCGCCTGGGTGTCGGTAGCTCGTCCGTGTCCGGTCGAATGTCTGCGGTTGTTTGCCGGTTCGCTATGTTTGTCTTCGCCGAACACCACGACGCACTCCCTTCACAACAGTTTGTTTGTCACGCTGGCGTGGAACGCGAGCTCAACACGATTATATGTCCGACATTCGTGTAAGGAACGTCGATAAACAAGCCCCCGGACGCCCACCCGCATTTCATATCCTCTAGGATCTCTCCCCATCTCACAACCAGTGTGAGATGGAGAATAAAAGATCGAAGGTGCCACGTGCCTCATAATTACACGCACTTTGCCTCAGCGATCGCAGGCGTGATTAGCGCCGTGAGAAACGTGACGACAAGCATACTCGGCGTCAACCCTTTTGTGCTACGTTGTCGAGGCTACCGTGTACTTTCCCCAGTGCTCAAACCCTGTCAAAGGAAGTCGTTTGTCAAGTTAACGTGCAAAGTGAGACAGCCTATCGCTCTCACTCCTTTGTATACTGTGGCGAAAAGCTGGAGATTTTTAAAGCGTTTATGTTGTTTATGTTTATATATTGATGCGCACCAAAAAGCATCATGCCTTTCCATTGGTGCACCACAACACAGGCAAAGAAAAACATACACATACACACACACACCAAAACACAGCAGAAAAATACCGAACGAAGTAAAAAAAAGGCAGAAAACAAAATCCCATATCCTACTTTAGCTCTGACAACACTAAGGGCTTTTATGTTTATGCAATAGCTTAAAGGCATAAGCATGTCTATTGAAGGTGACGAAACGCCATTAAACGAGGCTTCCATTTGCATGACAGGCGAGGCCAGGGGGCGCCCACCAACATAAAACAGTTCCATTGACCTCAAAGAGCAAGAACACAAACAAAAGCTTACGGTGGATAACAAACTTCAGCACGACACTCGGCCGTTCAATATTTCGTGCAAAAACAACAATTCACGAAGGTATCTTCTTTCGGAAAGTGTGCTCAGCATCCATGTATAGTCATAATTATATTTCCTTCGGAGCTACCGGTCATAAATTAAACAAATAAAGCGCCTCTGGGCGCTTTCGATACGCTTTTAAGACTCTGAAAGTGAATTCCAGGCAGCGAACGCCAATATACTACTTCCATAAACCCTGCATGATTACTGCGCGTGTTGCACTCTGGGAACTAGTTGGCCAGGAAGGAGAGTGGTATGGTTTCGGTTTCGATCGATAGCGTGGACAAGAGATCATACAGAGAGCGTGGACTATGAACGGCCGTTGTCTGATGTTTTCTGATCCCGGCGTCTGTAATTTTGGCATCTAAGCTAACCTAAGTGGCCAGACCTCGAAGCTTTAGCACAAGCCCGAACCATACGTATAGTTTGTCTTGACACATGCTTGTTGTATTTTTGTACTCGAGCCTTTCTGTTAGCGTTTCGAGGTATGTGAACGAGCCAGTGCTGAGAATCTCGACGCTGCGAAGCTCGAGGATCTTGCTTATGTACGAGTCAACACGCTGTAACACCCAATAAGTACGCATAAATCGAGTTCGCACCTTTACATTATGTTAGCATGGTCAGGAAGTTTGTTTCGTGTGCCCATTGACGAAATATAACTTTTTGCAATTACTGTTTTTGTTAATACGCGCCTGATTACGCGAGGTGAAACTCGGAGACGCCATTGAAAAGCTCGAACCGAACACACTTCTATCTCTTATCTTTCCTGACCCGGAGCACTGCACGAAGTGAAGTCCCCACCCGCTTGCATTCTACGAATTCAACATCGCGTATGCCCATAAAGTTATCCTGCAATCGCATTCACACATGCAAACCACCTTTAAGAAAGCAACAGTCGAGCACTTGTGTGAAGAATGTCGCATCGATCGCAGGACGTGCGCCGGACAGGCGTCAACCCCTATGCGGTGCTCCAAACGAACGAAATTATTCAAAGCGCATTTGACGGTTGCTAATGGCCATAATATTTGTTACGTGTTTGCTTTCTTCCTGACTGAGTATGCCGAGATAATTTCAGACACACCGTTCAGACAGAGATCTTGAGCGTCAGTAAAGCTCAACCTAAAAGGCTTAGCGAGGAGTATAGGGACGCTTGTTAGAGCCTCGTCGTAGCTAGCCGATCTCAGCGTTTGCGAATCAAAACTGAATGTACTATGCAGCATAAAATTTGAGTGGAGATACTGTATATGATGACACGAGGAAGGCATCATAGTAACTTTTGCGCAGTAGTGAGGTCGAATTTATTGTCTCCTTAAAAGTTCATGCACCAACGCTGGGCTCAACTTTGATACCCCTGTGAGGATGCGGCTTGTTTTTTGCCCAATGAAGTAACAAGAAGCAGACGTTTGGCAAATAAAACATGCGTAGGGCTCAAGGTGACCAAATTTCAGTTGTAGTTCACTGGTACTCGAGAGAGGATCATTGAAATTGAGCTCAAATATGCAATCGCGGGGTGAGGTGACTAAGCCACGTCTTACTACGTTTGCATACGCACGTACAATATCCGGTGTTTCGGGAACCAAGGAAAGTGCCCCAGTCTTCGTTTTGTATCATTCGAGAATGAGAGGATTGTACATTCGTGGAAAGTCAGATAATTGAAAACGCAAGCAGCGCATTCGGATAGCATGAACTGAAGCTGCTCAATCGAAACTGAAATTGAGTGACCAACTAGTTCCCAGAGTGCACTGCGTGGCATTTTGCCACGGTGGGGCATTCGAAATTTGGAAGAAGTCTATTGATTTATTAATGTATAGGAAACACCGGAATGGGACAACGGGCAAGCGAACCGTCAACGCGCAGAGTCAAACATACACCCGCTCAGAACGTCGCGCCGAAGTCCCACAAAAGCGCGCAGTGGCGATGAAGGGCGATCAAAAGAAGACGAGGGCCTTTCTCAATCCCAAAGATGGAGGGAGAGGGGCGGCCATCCCAGCGTGTCCTTCCTGTGCCTCCAGCCTACACGACACACGAACACAACTCGCGGTCGGACGCTTTGTCAGGGGGACCCTTTCGGCGCCGCCTCGTGCACGCGTCCCTTTGTGATTCCTCATCGGGGGCGGATGTTACGTCTTCGGTCCGTCTCCGTGCACAACCGGGCGGCAGCGACGGAAGTGGGAGGCACCGTTCGGCCTGTACGACTACGCAGCGTCCAAGGTCAACCAGCGGACAGCCCTTTTTTCTTTTTCTTTTTTGTCGATTCGTATTCTGTTTTGTTTTGTTTTTTAGGGGAAGCGCGAAACGCAGACGCCAACGGACGGCCCAATGAATGACATGTTTTAGTGGAGGGCTCCGACGAATCGGACAACGATACCCGATATGCCGGCGACGACTGCGCGTGCATGTCGCACTAGAGATGTTTAGTAGATCGTTACCATAACTCCCATAACGCGACCGGATACTCCGCCGATGCCTCTGCGTGCGTATCGCCAATGCGTTAACGGAACCGATCGACAGTGTGTCGGAAGGCGATCGTACTGGAATGGTCATGATACGAAATAGAACCAGTATCACGCATAAGACAAAGGACGTAGGCGTAGATATTCCTGGCTTGGTAGCGCAGTACTAATTCAGCGCAATCACCACCGTCCAGTTGCCATTCATACCATCCATCCATTCACGTACTTATCGGAACGCCATCTTACGTTCTCCGACCTACACCCGCTATAGACTTCGTTTGCACTTAACGATGGACTCCAGCGAACGCCATGAAACACCAATCCAGCGCATTGATATATTCATTCACTCATTCATTCATTGCTTTATTTTCAAATTGTTATTTCAAATATACAAAAGTTGTTTGACCGCACCCCGCGGACGACTCGTGATGCTCGCCGTACTCGCACACCTGCAAGCCTATATCGTGCTTCCGAACTTACACCTCCTGCCTTATTTTCGTACCACATCAGTCCGTAAGCTCGTATGAGCCCTCGTCGTAGTCATACATCGTATAGACGTGATGCACGACCCTTCTACAAACTGACCTCTGGGAGTGCTCCAAACCAAACGAGCGCACACACTATATATTTCTTCGCCGTGGGTTGTCCCTAACGGGTTATCGGAAGGGGCAAACGGCGAGACTGCACACGTAAAGGACGCGGCACTGCGTACAGCATTACCGAGGTTTGCCGGCTCGTGTCGAGGAAAAGCAACGCGGATGCAGCAGAACGTTGCCAATGAGCCTTGCGAAGTCGCCGTCACGGCCGAAGGCGGAAGAAACCCTACAATTCGAGGACAGATGCCGAAATCAAATCGGGTGCGACGCTGCAGGCGCTGGAGTATAGTATACCCGAAGAATGAGCGTGGCATCATTAATGGGTAATCAATTAGTAATGCGCCGAGAAATTGAGGGAGAAGACGAGAGGAGACTGCAGAACGCCGAGCTCTGATTGGTCAGATTAAAGGGTAGACCTAAAGCTAGCTGCATTTGTCTACCCTGCACTCGACAAGGCCTCAAGATGACGTCACTGATCTAGGAGCGCAATTATGGCGGCCATCACGTGGGTCTCCAAAACCTGTGACGCGGCGACTTTCGTGTCCACATGACCACCGCCATAGATGCGCCCTCTCGACCGACGTCACAGCGAGGTCCTGGCTCCCAGCAATCGAAACCAATACATAAATATTCACAGCGTCGTGACATATTCTACGTTGCGTTCGACGATTAAGGATGTCGTACAAATAATATAATTAAAAAAAACGCACTCTTAATTTTGATGTTTCTACGGCTTCAAATAAATCCGGCACGACACGATGGCTGAGACACAGCATTACACGACGGTTGCCCTATGATTTCAGACTTTAAAATAAAAAAGCAATCACCAAAATATATTTTTTTTACTTTTAATTTTTTTAATTTTTACTTTAGCTTTTGTTTTATTTTTTTTTTCATTTTTTGCTGAAAGCATAAAGTCGGCAAACTTCTTGCTGACACTGTGTAGATTTTTTTTTCTTTTTCCCAGTCGACCCTTTGTAGCAGTGGTCAGCAGAAAATCTGCGAACTCGAAACAGCTAAGCTAACCACGTTGAATTAACCTGAGACTGGGGCAGAAATGGACATATAAGTCGAAGGAACAGAAAAAGGACAGGACGACGTCTCAAATTCAGCCCCAGTCTCAGGTTTATTCAACATGGTTAACATTCACCAGCTCGCCTGCACACTTACTATATTATCTCATAACAGCTGTTGGTGTTTTTTTCTTCTTTTTTTTTCTACTAACTTTGAGTACATAATCAGATCAAAGTCTGTTGACTTTTTTTTTTCCTTGTTTAAACTTTGCATTGAATTAGTTTAGATGACTTTCTGTAGGTGGCGTCAGAAGAAATTCGAAAATAAAAAAACTTACTGTTAAAGTTCTTTTTTAATAGTTTTTACGCTGCTAAGGTCAGTTGATGTCGAACAGCACTTCACTCGTTCAAAGACTGCATTAGGATATAAAATTAGTAAACAGTACCGAACGCGCCCGGCAGGGATGCGCGAAAGTACAGCAGACGACAAATTGAAACAAACATGCGTCTGCTTTAGAATTTATCGGTATAGATCGAGAAGATGATGCCCGCTTTTTGGCACGCATAAATGAAGTGCGCACCGCAGAAAGCTGAAACTCCGTGGGACTGCGACACTAGCGGTGGATGAAATGCGAAACTTTGAACACACGACGTTAACTTGATCAAAAGATACAAAGAAAAACAAAACTTATCTATAAACCAACGTCCATCGAAGCCTAATAACCATCAAACCGAAATTTGAGATTGTGGGCGCATGTAACAATTATGTCGGTAAAAAAATCCTGTCGGCGAGAAAGAAAACAATATCATATTTCTTACTGACGAGACTTTTCACTGAATCTAATGCCACATGAGCCCACAATCTCAAAATTTCGTTCTGATGATTATTAGGCTTAGGTGGACGTCGACTTATAGATACATTTTGTTTTTCTCTCGTATCGTTTGATCTAGGTAACGTCACGTGTTCAAACTTTCGCATTTTATCCAGCACCGCTAGCGTCACAATATCACGAAGTTTCAGCTTTCAGCAATCCGTAGTTCATGCGGAACGAAAAACCGGATCTCAATTTCACGTTCTAACTTTGTACATTTATAAAACAAGAGAAGTTTTAAAACTATAAAAAACATTATTATTATTTTATTTTATTTGCAAAGCAGTTAGCATTTTTAGTTTTAGGCATGTATATGTTTGGTATTTGACTTTTGAAACGCGTGCCAAATGTGCTAGTTATTACGACCACTCCCTGCAAACTATAGACAGAGCTTGACTATACGGTTCATATGTGAATTTGGTTTGCGGCGACCCAACTCTGAGGCGATTAACCAAATCCTCGCAAGGCGCGTGCGAATTACACAAACGAGTCTCAGAATTATCTTCTCTGACTGACCAACGGTACAGGTTTTTGGGAAACCTGTTGAGCGGCCAGATCAGGCAAGGCGAGACAGGAAATGCCACATGCAAGGCATCCACACAATACCCTCCTGCCAACGCCGAGAAGCAGACGGAAAACACTTATTCATCTGCTCCGTCAGGAAAACGCTGTAACGTGATACATCCGCCCCCGGTAACGAGATGCAGGAAGCACCGACTGGATACGCGAGCAGACGAACGTAAGCGCGTCTGCAGTGGCCTGTGTGAGTAGTGTGTTCACCGCTCTCTCTTCTCCGTGCTTTGCGTTGAAGCCGCCGATGTCGCCTGTACTAGAGTCCGCTAGGGGCGCTACCGCAGTCTCCACTTGAAGTTTCTTCCGCCTGCGTTGTGGCGCTCGGCTCTTCGTCGTCTTCGTCTCCGCGAAAGGTGTCTTGCTCGTGGTTTTAATTTGAGGAATCCGCGGTCTGCGTTCGCCGTTCACCTTTACCAATATGTGTCAGGTGTAAACGAAGATGCCCAGTCGCCGCCTGAACTATTGTTACGCGCCCGGGTGTCGGACGGGCTACAGTCGAGTGAAAGATGCGCCGAAGGCGTCGTTGTTCAAAGTGCCGCAGGACGAGGAGCGACGTAAACAGTGGGAGAGGAACTTGCACCGCGCGGATAAGGTCTTGGACGAATCGTGTTCTGTTTGCGAATTGCATTTTGAACCCAAGTTTGTAGTCAGGGACTACGTCCATGTAATCGACGGCAAGGAAGTACGTATTCCGCGTGGGAAACCTACGCTTTCAGCCGATGCAGTTCCGACGATTCTTCCGAATCTTCCCAGCTATCTCACGAAGAAGACACCGAAACCAAGAAAAAAAGAAAATTCTCCGAAAGTCAAGCAACGAGCACGACCAAGAAGAGCAAAAGCACGCAGCATCGCGACGACTTTCGAGCTCAGCACGCTCCTGATGTCGACATGGCAACACAAGATTCAGCACCTCCAGTGGAGACAGAACACAGTTTAGAGTTCTTATGCGATCTTAAAACTCCATCTAAATTCTGGTCCACGCACCACTTCCCAGACTTCGATGGAGTACTTTATTGTACATCGTTTTTGACCGAAGAAGCATCCGTCACGTCTGAAAAAGTTGTGATGTTTGTCAGTGACAAGCTGCTTGGCGCGTACGGTAAAGTTTATCTGCGAGGGCGATTGATCGAAGAGAGCCACGTGGAATCTCAGATGGACGCAGAACACCTGCTGGAAAAGGCAGATTCCTACGAACTATGTTCAGGTGCTCTTAACGCCAGTGACTACAATGCAAGCTTCCTGACAAGTGGGCTCAAGGAGAAAATGACTGTTAGACGAGAAATCTACTTCAGTAGCAGTTGCCCAAGCAAAGTTGAAAACAAAGGTGAGCTTAACGTTACATTCTTTGTCAGCCTTGCAGAGTTTAATAAGGGACAGTCACCACCAGAGTTAATGAATCCAACACCAAATATACTATTTTGTATTCTTGGCTTCCTTAGAAAAGGCAACAATATTGTAAAACTCAGCTAGCTTTTTCTGCGCGAAAGGTGTGCGTACGAGGGTTGGAATAGGCAAGATTTCCACGGTATGTCCCACAGCTTACGTGAGTGAAGGTATTAGAAATATGATAGTGCTTTTCTTTTGGGCTAGGTGACTGGCAGTGACATCACATGTGCATGTGCAATACTGGATACAATAAGTATGGTATAATAATTCAAGATATTCTGTACTTTCAGGTGGACAATGCATCTCCTGCAAGTATCTGCGACATGCGCTCCTGACAAGACGAGCAAGAGTACTGCGAGCACCGGTCAAGCCACGTCAGACTCTTCCTCAGAGGCTGAAGTTTGCTGGACAGCGAAATAGACGGCTCATCTCACGCATGACAGCCATGAAGGAAGATGTTCAGAAGATGCGGACCCACAATGCCTCAGTGAAAGAAGATGTTCTCAGCGAGTACATTTCCAAGCTCCCCACAAAACAACAAGAAAGCGTGAGGCAATGCTTTTCTGCAGCAAAAGTAAAGAAGAAGGGGTTTCATTACAGCAAGGCATGGATTTTGGAATGCATCATAATGAAGATGAAGAGCCCCCGCCTGTACAACCACATCAGGGACAGTGAAATTCTTGTCCTTCCAAGCAAGTCAACCCTGAAACGATACATGGCTGTGTACCGTAGTGCATTCGGATTTAGTCACAAAGTTTTGCGACAGTTGAAAAACAAGACCTTAAATATGGATGACTTCAAGAAGCATGGCGGACTGCTTGTGGACGAGCTGAAACTTTCGCAACACCTGTGTGTCAAGCAGTCGGGGCACATCGAAGGATTTGTGGACTTGGGGAAATATACCTCAACAACAGATAAGAGTGTGGAATCTGATCACGGGATGGTCATTATGTTTGTGCCGTTTGTCGGAAAGTGGAGCCAGATCATAGGCACATTTGCAACAAATGGAAACATGAAGGGCGAAATGCTGGCAAAAGTTCTCATAGAAGCGGCAATTCTCACTGAGCAAAGTGGTCTCTTCGTAGACTTTATAACCTGTGATGGTGCCAGCTGGAACCGCAAGATGTGGAAAGTTCTTGGGGTCCAGGGAACAGCGAACAATGTGAAGTGCAAGGTGGACCATCCAGTTGATGAAAGCCGCAGCCTCCACTTCATATCGGACTTCCCGCACCTCATCAAGTGCTTGAGGAACGGCCTACTGAAATGTGGATTTAACACACCAGGCGGCCACGTAGGTGTAACTTTCAGCCTTAAAAAATTGATGCTATATTCAGTCATAGGCAGTGCTTTTGTGGGCCAATGTTTTATTTTTTTTTATTGACAACAAATTTTTTTATATGTGCAGGTGAACATGCAGCCTATCAGGGAAGCCTACAAGATTGACTCGAGTAGCCTGACCCTCAAAGCAATGCCCGGGCTTACGAAATGTCATTTGCAGCCCAATGCATTTGAGAAAATGAGAGTTGGTTATGCCTTCCAGCTTTTTGGAACAAGAGTACTGCAAGGCCTTCACCTCTACAAGGAGGACATAGAGAGCAAATGTGGAAGCATCTCTGCAACACAAGAATTCTTCAGGTAACCCAACTCTAACGAGTTCATGATGACTAAGTACGCACCACGGCTGTATTACAGAAACCGGCAATAATGTTTGCCTTGTATTATCGCTATTAAACCACCAAGATTTGGTATTCTCTTTTCTAGTCTACACAAATACCTATGCTGTACTTTTAAAGTAACTGGCCATAAGGAGCGGTACAATTTCCCAGACCACCAGATAAACTGCCACTGCAATGTTGCACTTTCTTTAACATTCAGGCTGATCAACCAGCTGATTGCTGTGATGACATCTCGATTCCCTGCAAAGGCCTTACGGCCAAACTCGCCAGCAGCTGCAGCCCTCAGCGAGTTCCTGGACTACTTGACAGCCTGGGAGAGACATGCCGGAGGAGCTGGTGGATTTGTCAGCGAGTCGACAGCTGTCGGCCTCCGGGTCACTCTTCATAGCACGCTCGAACTCCTTTCCTACCTTGTTGATCAAGTAGGGTTTAAGTACCTCATGACGTCGCGACTCAGCCAGGATCCA
This sequence comes from Ixodes ricinus, assembly GCA_037355805.1. Taxonomy (NCBI): domain Eukaryota; kingdom Metazoa; phylum Arthropoda; class Arachnida; order Ixodida; family Ixodidae; genus Ixodes; species Ixodes ricinus. Next base: position 20,255 of record JAZHYW010023007.1, on the reverse strand, counting down.
ATCGAAAATCTCTTTGGAATCGTTAGGCAAGCATCCGGGTGTAATGATCACCCAACGCCCACACAGTTCCTGATGACCATGAACTGTCTGTCGTTTTACAGTTTAGTGAAGGCTGTTCGTTATGGGAACAGTGATCCCTGCGCAGTGACTGCTCTGTTAGAAACCACCGACACCAGCAGTGCTGGCTCTCCTGACGGTAGCTTGTGGGATAAAGTCGACGAGCTGATTGAGTCTGGGGATTTACCTGCACTTGAGACTGTCCTGCCGTCCACGCTCGATCACGACGAACACGTTGAGCGGAGTGATTCACGGCTGACCTACTATGTCGCAGGCTATGTTGCCCGAAAGTGTGTGATGAAGCTGAATTGCGCGCCTTGTATGCAGGCCTTGACTGTTCCAGCACTAGAATGCACTTCAGGTCTAGCCAGGCTGACAGAGTATCGTGACAAAGGAGGGCTGTTGTACCCCACTGGTGCCCTTTTTTGTTTTGTCCAGAAACTCGAGAACTGGTTTACAGAGTGCTTCAGCAGGAATAAGTTGCAAACCGACAGTATCTTGGACATTCTCGCCATAGTGAAGTCTAGGTTTTACCACGAAATCGGTTGCCAGGAGCATGCACCTGCACTTACAGCCAAGGTAATTAGCTTCTACCTTACTACCCGCCTTCACTTCTTTGTGAAGGGCCTCAATGCCGATAAAGCTGCAAAAAGAGAGAAGGCAAAACACTCAAAGATCGGCAAGTGCTCATGAGTCGTAACATTTAAGTGATTAGATGTTCCGCTTTTTTTTTTAAAGCAAAGGCATGCTTCCACTCATTTTTGTTTGTAAATATGTGTGTTTTTGAGTGTTTTGAATAAACTTTGGTTCCTAACCCCTAGAGCAACATCGTGTAATTATTTTGAGCCAGCTCAGGCAACGCTAAATAGGCGATATTTATCTGCGGGAACTGCGGAAATTAAAACAGGCGTTGCCGTCAGTACACAATCAGGAAATTTTGTTTACATGAAATGTTCCAAAAGAGGCACTTCAGAAATATTGCGAACTAGCAAAACCACGAATATATTCGTCCACAAGATGAAAAGAGCAAGTTCAGAAGGTATAAAGAACTGGAGACGTAAATATCACTCGTTATCTCAACGTAAACACTTGCCTGCGCGGGCACGACGTCAGCTGACTGCGCAGAGAACGCAGGAGACTGGGAACGGAAAACAGAGCGGAAAAAGACGTAAAGATGAGATAAAAAGCGAGCAAAAGCAGACGATCAGCAGCGGCCATTGCTGTGTGTCGTCTGTTTCAAAGAGATGCTGAACCGGCAGAAATTAGATTTTGCAAAATATGGCCGGAGAAGCGTTGAAATGGGACGCTATAAACTCCAAAACATCACTCATACTTCGATATGTCAAACGGATGACCGTATTTTTGCACGACAAGGCACGTCAAGGGAGACTATGACGTCACGATCCTCCTGGAACGGTTGCAGAATGAGGGAAGGAACACCGCTTCTCTGCCTTGCTTCGGTTCGCTTCGGTTCGGGGATACAGAGGGACGTAGCGAAGAAGAGGAGGAATGAATCGTGTCTCATATGTTGTCGGCCCGTCGGCAACATCGTAGATACCGCTGTAGGTATGGCGTAGGGGTTTTGGTAGCGACCCGCCATCGCTCTAGCTCGTTGTTGTGAGCTTCAACTTTAGGTTCGCTAATCCAAGTGGATCATGAACTAGTAACGCAATATGGCGGGGTAAACATTTGGTTGCTAGATTACCTGGTCGTGCTTGCTGGAACTGTTGGCATGTTCAAAAGAATGGCAAACACCACTTAAGTCTAGACGGCTCTGGCGTGCAAAGAGAGGCAGCGCCACCTAGTTAATCAGGAGGCACGTTTTTACCGCGATCCGATCGGTTGTTCCAATTGCACTCTCGTCGGTCTGAAATCATCTTCAGAACGCCGCCGGTCTGTGCATGACAGGGGAGTGTTGCGGTGCCTCGACATAAATTAATCTCGTTAAGGAAAAGGCGCAAAAGGCGATACCCGCGTTGGAAATCGGCGGAATGGCGCATATAATGAGAAGCGCGCGCACCCAGCGCGAAAGACGCCAACATTGATTAGAAACGCTTTCAGACTGACGATCCGTTTCGAGGACGCTGCGCTGCCGATCAGAACGAGAGAACTTCCGCTTCAACCACAAAGCCTGACAGTTGCAACGACGGAGCTATAGAGTGCCTGGTCGCAGGTTGCGGACGCGAGGATAGTGTAGCGCAGAGCATCAAAGAAACCATTTCACGGGGAATCTGGACGTCAGCCGCAGCTTTTGCAGCGGCGAGGACGAAACACACACTTCTTCGCTCGGGAGAAGTGCGTTTCGGCGTCTCGCCAAGCAGAGCGCCAGTCACGTGGCTCTCCTGTCATTCGTTGTCTGCCGCTCCACTTTTTCCCATTTCGGCGGCCGCTTTTCGTGGCGATCTGCCAGGCTTTGTCAGTATATAGGAGAGCTATGTTCAAACATCCGAATGGATAGGAATGACAATCGATATATGTTGACAATCCTGGAATCCGATTATGATCCAGAATAAAAACGAAAACTCTTTTTTGTTCTTTTTTTCCGGATACTTCTAAATTACTGTAGCTCCCATAAAGCCGCGGTCTCACTGTTAATACATCCTACAGAAGACGCCCGCGCACGCAAATACTGTTTGAGGCGTGTTCTTCCTTGTATGGCGGTCACATTGGTACTCGAATAAACCGTGTGCAGACATGTTCAAGCATACACATGAAGCAGACATGCTTCGAAGATGGCTAAGGCGTGTCCCCGTCTAATTTCGTCATCACATCTGCAGTCAACGCCGCGTCTTTTGTATGATGTATCAGCAGATTTCACCGCGGCTTAGGGGACCGATAGTGCGATGTTGATTCAAATTATCCGCACTCTGACTGCAGGATTTTTTTTTTTTTTTTTAGTAACAGACCCAAAATTAAAATATGTCGAGCATTTCTTTTTTTTCATAGGCAGATGTTTGGTTGATTTAAGAACGATTTGCCGCATCATCGACTGTCACTCGCCTTTCCGACAGAATCAGTTCACCAGCACGATCAACGGTTGTCACCCGTCGTGGAAATAGACGAGGCGTCCGGCTTCTTCGTCATGGCTGACGCCCGTGCGTCCAATTCCTTAAACTTCGGTACCCATTTAAAGACGCACTTTCTTCGCGACAAAACACTTTCTCCATACTGCGCACAAAGTCTCCGATAAATGTCGGCACCAAACTCGCACACCCTCCAGCCATACTATCGTGCCTGGAGCGCGTCTCCGACTGGTGTGTTTAGCGTCCTATCCCGCCCATACATCAAAAGTGGTCCCCAAGCGGCAACAAATGACGTCACAGAAGCCGGAGTGTCATGCTGTCGCCTGTCGCGACCCTGGCGGTTGGCCTTTAGAAATGCTGGCGAAAAGCACGAGCGAACGCGAGTGTCCCTGTCGTCATGGCGTCCCAGTGGTCCCAACTTCCGGCTGCTGTAGCTTCCGTGGACTGTGACAGTAGAGAGCGACCTGCAGCAGAACAGGCGTCTGCCATATGTACCACAACTGTTGAAGCGCCGCCAGGATCGCGACCGGCGACAGCATGACACTTGTATGACGTCATCAGGCGGAAATCGAGGGACCACTTTTTTGGTCGCGGTAAACACACCAGTCGGAGACGCGTTCCAGGCACCCATAGCCATACACAAAAAAGTAAAAGTAAAAAAAAAACAGCAGGCTGTTTGCTTTTTTTTTTCTTGCTGTTTTTAGCACGGCCACTTATGTGTCGCGCACCGCAGTCACAACAAGGGCCGTAAACTCGTCAAACACAAAGTTGGAGCCGAAAGTTCGCGGAGCGCGCCGATTGGAAGCCGGGGACAAAAGCGCGCACTCTAAGAAAAAGGGTGTAGTCGGGTGTATCAGGCGCACATGCACCCTTTTCCTGAAAGATTGCCAAGCCCGTGTACTTGTACACCGACAATGAGCATCCTCCTCTCCCTTAAAAACCTCTAGGTGTATCAGTGCACCGCCACGCTAGCCAGGCGCCCCGATCTGTTTGTGCTTGGATTCCCTTTTGGGGGTCACTTTTGAGTCGGACAGTTTCTTAGGAAGTATGGAGCTGTTCTGTTCACTCGGTATTGACAGTAGAGAAGACGCTAAGCTTGTTTTAAGCCAATCGGGTCTCCGAGTAGGATCACATGACTATAGTCTCCAGGCTAGAGATAAGGCAGAGAACGGCACCTGCCTGAGAGGCCAAGGCCACGAGTAGCATCCACTGCACTATTAACTTTGGGTCGAACTTTCAAGAGGATAGAAGGGACAAATCCTTTCGTCGTGTTCATTGTTGGAATAACCCTGAAGATAAGCCTTTGCGAGGGCACCCCCCTTTTGGCCTTGAAGGAGTTGCTTATTTTCTTATTCATCTTTTTCTTTCTCTCCCTAAGCTGAAAGCTTTGAAGAAGGTGCGCAGTCACCGGACCAATGAACCGGATTCTTTTTCATCCATTGACTCCGCTGTCTGGGCGCGGGTAATGGCAGGAGCGTGATCGTGTGGTAAAGTTTTCACGAGTGGCGTAGTAGCTCTTTCCAATCCCGGAATGTCTGATTCCCGGCCTAGTTTCTTGTGTGCTGTGCTGCGACCAGCGGGGCTGCCGGAGATTTCGTCCGCGACAACGTATTCGAGTGTACCAAGGCTTCCAGTGTTTGAAAAGTCCTAGGCGTGCATCGGCAACAAGCGATTTCTTCAAAAAAGCCCAAGGAATTCATGTGATGTGTTTAGTGTTCTGTATGGCAAATTACTGCTTCTGCCACATCGTGTTGGATCTTCACAGACCCCTTTATTTTCGTTTTTGTGTTTGTGTGGTTCAGCAGCACCCGTGTCGACATATATCTCCGGATTACGTATTTCAAGTCCGGTATTTTCATCGTAGTGCGCTGCTACCTACTCCTTTGCAGCAATTGACCGTTCCGTTCGGATTACCTCGAAAACTAGGCAGCGGCTATTTCCTAGCAGCCGGGAGAACAATTTCCCCAAAAATCTATCGGCAGTCCCCTGACATTAGCTGTCTACAATCATGTGATAACTACAGGTAGAATACTGACATTCTTATCCTCCCAGCGTTTTGTGAAAACGTGTTTCATGGACAGCTTTTCGTTGATACGCGTTTCGTAGACACGTTTCGTCGACACTAACGTTTCATCGTCACTCGTTACGCGAAATGCACGCTGTAGGGACATTTCGTCGCGCGTGTGTCTCTGAGGCGCGTGCTCACCGACCCAGCCCACCCGTTCACGTCGCTTCGTGGAAACAGTCTGCGGCGGTTCATTACAAAACTTTTACTCCACCTGTGCCACCCGTACATGTCACTTCGCGGACACACTCTAAGGCAGCTCATTACAAAAAGAAAAAAGGAAGCTACGATAAGAAAGCTAGTTTGAGCTGTCTATGAAATATCGCGTGTCGATGAAACGTCGTTCGATGAAGTGATTGTATCGCCAATGAGTGGCGACTGCCGGCAGAATTTCGGGTAAATAATTCTGCCGGCTGCTGGGAGAATAGACACTACCTAAGAATCACCCGGTTCTTGTTTGCTCAGTAATCTTCTCAGCTGTGTAACAGCTCCGCTATACATCTTCACATATCACGGATTGCTTGCACGTTTGTACTTGTTTACGGAATAGGCTGTCTAATAAACCTCTAGGAGATTTGAAAACAAACCCTTGTGTCTGTTTACCTGCCTTTTTGAAACCACCTGGGCGCGTACCTTTCTTATGGGTTTCCTTGAGGTGGGTGCACAAAAAGGTGCAATGGTACACCATTGAATGAGGTGTATCTATGTTCCCTATGAGCGGGGTGGGTGTAAACAACGGTGCAATAGTAAACCCTGTTGGTGGGTGTATCTGTACTCCCCGAAAATTGCGTGGGTGTACAAAAGAGAATACGTTTACACCTCATATTTGGGTGTACCTGCACACCGGCACGACAGTGAGGGTGTAAGGAAGGAGTAGTTACACACCCCATTATGGAGTGTATATGTGCACCCCTCGAATGCTGAAGGCGTATAAAAGGGTGTACATATGCACCCTTAAAAACGGTGTATGTATGCACCTCGTCTTTGGGGTGTACTTGTACACCTTTGTGGGTGTAGTATATGTGGCAGCACTTACCCCCTCTCGGTGTACCCACTACACCCCCTTTTTTTAGAGTGCGAAGTCATCGTCGTGACAGTCCAATCGGTGCGCTTCGTGAACTTCGGCCCCAACGTTGTGCTTGACGAGTTTAGAACCCCAGGAGCGGAAAGCCTGCACAGCAGTGACTGGAGAGACCTCGATCAAAAAGCAACGACAAGACACTAAAGACAGTGCGACCGACAGAAGTTTTAAGATAAGCAATCGGAGGGCGAATTATTTTTTCATCGCACTCGTATTTTTGAAGTACAGCAAATAAATTGGACGTGGCGTCAAAGCTTTCTGGTGGGAGCGCGTTATCGACCAATCAGGAATTTTTGACCGGTTCGCGAGTCAACAATCGGGCAGTATTTTGGTGAGAACTCATCAGAAACTTACAAATGGCGACGCCGTTCTCACGGCCGATCACGTGCTTCTCTTGAGCGATCTTTCATACACCAGTCGATCTCAGCTTGTGTACGGCAGTGGAACAACTTAACATTTTCAAAGGCATCGAGCGCCGTCAAATCGCTTCCAACGGAAAACAGCGGACAATCACAATTTCAACCTGCCGTTCGATATCCCTCCGTCGCGGCACTCGGTTGGTAACGGACGGTTTTCTTTACCTAGCAGACGACGTATGGTGTTTTCTGGTTTCATCTTCGTCTGCGAACGACGCTTCGTAGCAGAAAAACTCCGTTCTTTGCCCGCATTAGCAGACGAACCGTCTGCGAACGATATCCGAACCGCTCCGTGAGAGGCAAATTAAATCTCGCTCTCACGGTGACCAAAATTGAACCCCTGACGCATCCCCCGAATTTCAACCGTCCTCCTTTTCTGTGTTTTTTTTTTTTTTACTGTTAGTGTGTTACATTGCGTCGACAAACATCGCGGACGTCCAAGAATACCACGCGTTCTCGGTACTTATAAACCTATATAGTCGCACACAGCTTCAGCCTTGTGGGCTTATTAGATGGATGGATGGGTGCTAATGGCTGTCCCTTTATAAAGGGCGGTAGCTTGCGCCACCTAGCCTAGAAACCAAACGTGATCGGGCTCCTCTGTTCGTGATTAGTTTTTGAGGATAGACCAAATCGATCCTCAAAGGCGATGATGCAAGCTCTACGTTTCGAACACGGATTTCCCTTTTAGACAACGTCCGTTGTCTAAAACGATTTTGCCGTCAAATTACTTTTCAGCTTTCTGGTTTTATTTCGTTTCAAATGGGAACAAGGAGGAGCAGACATGTCACCGCACCCCCGGTATGCAACGACTCCGCCGCACAAACCCGCACTCCAGCGTACCCAGTGCGTTTAGTTTCCCCGCAAAGCGCTCCTTAATCGCTGCACTCTATGTAGAGAGTTCGGCGAATGGAAAAACTAAAAATTTCAAGAGCCCCTAAAAAATGTTTTTTTGTTAAATCAGTCTGAGTGGGACACGGGTGTCAAAAAATGAATTCTAAGCTAAAAAAAAATCAGCAGAACCCATCCTTTGGGAATGATTATCTACGTTAATGCGAATAGCATCAAACGGTGCGGAGTTATGCGCGTTCGTCAGGTGGCCGGCACACCCTAGATACGCCAGCCCACTCTTGAGGCGATTCTAAATTTGTTGACACTTTCACAGCCCTGCGCACGATCTCCGCAGCCCAGCACGTGCGTTTGTGTCACTTAGGAAGGCGAGCAAAGCACGCGCCATACGCACAAACACTCAAAATGGTACCGACCAGACGTTCTGGCGTCTCAGCTAGTCTCAACCAACGGCACGGCCGCTAGCTCACCCTCTCCCGCGCTCGGGAGAGGGTGATGTAGCGGCCGTGCTCAACCTCACGAGAGCGGAATGAGCCCTCGTGCATGGAACGCGCGCGCACCGGTAGCTGTGACAGCGCTGTAAAGCGCGTCCTATGGTAAAGATATAAACAAGTGTTTAGAGTGCGTTGAATGACTGCCTTCATAGCTCTGTGGTTAGCGCGTCTGCCTGCTGATCAAAGGGTCAACGGTTCGAATCCCAGCCGGCGCCGGTCTTTTTTTTGATTTATCGAGCCGCGGCGTAAGAGGTTAGATAGCCAGATAGATACATAGATAGACGAAAAGTGCGTGAAGTATCCAAAGAATGCTATTCGCATTAAAATTACAGCAATATTGATGGCGAGGGATTTATTCGAAACTGCGCGCGAAGTCCATGACGTCGCGGGTCATTCCAGAATGACCATCTCGGTCGTGAAGGGCAAGCCGGTCCTCCTCCACGCGCCCGAAAAGCCGAGAGAGAAGAAAGCGGAAAGGAGGTGACTGCCGACTAAACCGCGCCTCGCGCCGTTAATATTGCTCTAATTTCTTTTTTATTATTATTATTCTTTTTTTTTGCGTGAAATTAATGGTTTTTACACAAGTTTCCCAACCGAACTGCTTAAAAAAAAATTTTTTTCTTTTCTCAAAGGGCTGTTTAAGACCTAACAAAAAAATTTAAAAAACGTCTGCGCAGTGACACTGCGCACGACGCAAGCATGTGAAACGCCATGTGCACTATCACAGTGTTTTTTTTTAAGGTCTAAACGAATTTTTAGCACCGTCATTTGCAAAGATGGCAGGGAATAACTCGTTCAAGTGTTTTGCGGCAAAGTAGCCACACCAGGCTTTCTTTAGTGAAAAGCAAATGTCGAACTATTTCCCAATCACCAGTCGTGCATGGCAACGGTGGGAACCATGGCGTGATATATACTCGGGGGGTACACTCTAGTTAGTTTCCAAGTTGCGCAGATGTCGGTTCAATTGAAAGCCGCATTTTATCAATATTGTCGTTCAAACGTGAAGGAATGCGACAAAAGCATCGCATCGTCACCGAGACCTTAGTAAACGAAGTTACAGTGGCGCCATCTACCCAACGTCAGCAAAACCAACCCATCTCCGCCACTGCCGCTAGTTCCGTGATGAAGAGCACGTCGTGTTGACGCTTAATTTAAGCCGGAGACTAACGAACGACAAGAGACGATACAAACACGCACGTCTCGAACACGCCTCATAATTACGGGGAGGTCTTTCGTCTAAATTATGTGTAACCTTATACTCCTTTTCCGTTTACTCTCGCCCCCGACCGCTAAGTATGGGCGACGGTATGAGCGACGAAAAAATATGAAAACGTTTCAACCTGCAAATAGTAAAAAAATAGAGGGGAGAGAAAACGAGAATGGGTGACGGTTACCATTTTCTCCTAAATGCCTTCCATTGGCGTGGCGACGGCAAAAAAAAAATGTTTTCACCCATACAGGAAGTGACGACAATTCAAGATGGCGGCGCCCTTGAAGAAAGGGTCGATACCAGCTCGCCTGCTCGTTAACTTTATCTTCAAAAAGTGAAACACACGCATTTTTTTTTTCCTTTGTCCGAGTTTGATTTTTTGTCGCGAAAAACAGCGATGCCGACCGGTTACGATGTTCCAATGTATCCGAACAGGAACATAAAAAGTGCTCTGATGATCCGAAGCGAAGACCACCGGAGTACCAAGGAAGGTCGCCAGCTCGGAAGCACAGCTGGGCTGAATTCTAGCTCCAGAGAAACGCTTGCTGACGGCGCTAAAGACAGAACTCAACGGAAAGCTTTGCGCTCCCCTTGACTCGGAAGACGGCGTAAAGGTTGAGAGGTTCCACGCTTTTCAATCTGTGTTTGCCAAACCAAAGTAAAATTTGGGGCTATACGTTCCAAACCAATGACGGGCATCTGGCATGCCCCAGCGGAGGAGACTGAGGATTAATTTTGACCACCTGGGGATCTTTTGACGCGCAACCGAAAGCTCGATTACACGGCGCCCCTTCGTCGTAATAAACCTCCGTCAGATATCGGGCACCTCAGCCGGGATTCGAACCCGCCACCTGGCTAGCCGTAAACTTGCGCTCTCGCCTCACAGCCACCGAAGCGGCTAGTAATATTTGCGCACTTCTGCTCATTGTACCAATGAGCACATCTCAAAGGCTGGTTCACGCCTGAGTTTGACCGCGACCGACTGCACTACAACCGGCTTTTAAGACTCTCTAGTCGAAAGCAGACGCAAGTGTGTAAAACAGATTTATGGCATTTAAAAAAAAAATTAACAGGAACAGTTCTAAAGCAATCATGCATGCAAAGAAAAAAAAAACAGCTTAAAAGCATATATTTTTTTTTTTACGCTAACAGTTAGTTAAGACGGCAGCCAGCTCGATTCTCTCACTCTGTTTCCCTCGGTCACGTGCGACGTCACAGAATTCCAAGTACCTGACAATAAGCAATGTGTGGCACATCTTCGTCGACAGCAATAACAGAAGCTACAAAACGCAACTTCTACGACCACCGAAACACCGCAAAAGGCGTCGATTTCGAGAAACTTCGAGCGCGCATAGTCGCCGGAAGTGACGCAATCCAAGCGACTTCCGCCAACTCCCGCCGTCACCGACGCCAGTCAGTGACGTTCGTCGTCTGGCTTCCGCCTGACCTGGGCGTCGCAGCCAAATGCGCCACTTCGAAGCAAAACAAAAGAATGTTTAGGTAGTGTCTTAACGATGTTAACTACACTTTATTTACCCCTACACTGACAGTGCGTTGTTGCGATCGCCCGGACCAATCAACCGCCTCCCTTGGGTAGCAATGAGGAACGATAACATATTATGCATGTAGCAATGAGGGGTGATAACATGATAACATGCAATGAGGGATGACATGTCCTCTTCCCAGTCGCGCTGTTTTTCATCAACCGCCTCCTTCCATCACCGGACAACGCTCCCTGCGCGCGCCAAGAGCGTCATCACGTAAGTTCGGTGCCACGGCACGGCCGTTTTTCTTAGGTCTAAACATATTCTCATCCTTGTCATTGGGCGAGCTCCATCCATAGATTGCAGCGATTGGTCCTGCGAAATGTTGTGCGGGAAAGCAACGCTAAAGGACACATGCAAAGAAAAAAAAAACATTTTTTTTAAACAGCTTAGATAGAAAAAGGATATCATAAAACAATTTTACAACCAAGAAAATAAATTTTAGCGCTATATTTACGGCGCAAAACGAATTTGTAGTTGGCGCCCGTGGGAGGCGCCGCTGGTCACGTGGTAAGTCTGTGCGAGCCGCACTGCGTCGCCGCCGCCGCAAATTGACGCCGCCGCCGCACGCTGAGGATTGTGCGACGCCGCTTCAACGCGTTTTTCCACGCCGCCGTCGCCGCCGCCGCACAAGTTCGTCTTCTTCAGGGCGCCGCCGCCGTCATCTGACCGGCGCACAGGTCTATCACGTCTGCTTGTGCTTTTTCAGGAGTTTCCTTTGGGCTCTAAAAGTTACTTATTAATCTTATTTTTTTGTTATACTTCAAACAAGGATGAATAAGTTACTTTAGAGGTCATAGGAAGCTTCCGAAAGAGCGCAAGCACCACGTGACAAATATGGGCCCGTCACGTGATAAATAAGGGCCACTTTTTTGCAGCCGCCCGCGGGCGTCAACTACAAATTCGTATAGCGCCGTAAATATGGCTCAAAAATTTTTTTTTCTTCGTTTGTAAAATCGTTTTATGACATTCTTTTTCCATCTAAGCTGTTTAAAAAGATGTTTTTTTTCCTTTGCATGTGTCCCTTAAGGTGTAAGAATATGCGTGTGTGCGAGAGAGAGAGAGAGAGAGAAGAAAAATTAATGAAGGTTGAGGGGAGTTGTGGAGGAATGTGGCAAACAATGTATCGAGAATAAAGAGAAGAAAATGAAAGATAGAGAGAGAAACTCCGGAAGTCAATACCTTTCCACTCGGAGAACGAGGTGGCGTTACGTTTATCCAGTCTCGGGAGAAAAAGAAGCTTCAATGGATAGGCATATCTGCGCGCTTCGTTAACCTCGTCAAAGAAAGAAAGAAAAAAAAAAACCACGCGGCAAGCAGCAACTTTTTAAAGAAGCGATTAGGAGCACCCAGAGAAAGAGGAGACGCTCGCTTCCGCGGGGCGAGTCTCTTTCCCTCTCACTCACTTTCTTTTCAAAACATTCTTTTCCGAAACATTTTATTTTTATCTTCTCGCTCCCACCTTTCCTTGAAATGGGGTGAAAAGATAGCCCGGGAAGGCAGGTTTTAGCCACGCGCAAGGCGCTCACCTACACACACGGACACACATGCAGTGAATGAGGGCTCTAATGCTTTTTGAGACGCCGTATTTATTCTTCCCTCCGTCTGGTTTCGAAAAACCAGAGCTACATTTTCATAACGCTTCCTCGCTTGCTTCGTGGGCGTTTTTATTTCTTTTAATTTTATTACTATTATTGTTACTTGGGGAAGCCGCAGAGCATCGTCTGCTACTGCCACTAGGAAGCCGACGAGGTCTCTTCATCTCCAGAAAGAGAGCGAGAGAGAAAGAAAGAGAGAGAGAGAGAAAAGGAAGAGAGAACAGGAAAGAGATCGAAACACACAAAGACACTCAACGGATATACTGTGCTTTTTCGTCGTTGAAGAAGCGATATTGGGCGATTAAATTATGTTTCAAAAAATAAATACTCTACATCAACGCGCTGTTTACAAACGAGGTTAGCCCAAGGTTAGCCCTCATAGACCAACTCAACAAGTTGAGTTGGTCTATAGGCCTTCACAATGTTTACAAAATCACAGTCCAGAGTGCAATCTTCACAGCCCAGCACGTGCGTGTTTTTCGCTTCAGAAAGCGAGCAAAGCACGCGCCATACGCACGAACACTCAAAATGGCACCGGCCATAAGCTCTTTTTGGAAAGGTCTATATAGTCTAGACAGTTTAAGAAACGCACGTGACACGTCTCGAACATCTCATTACCGCCCCGCAGCCAATCAGAATGCAAGAAAGCTGAGGAAGAAATCACGACGCAAAAAGCACGAAGATTATAAATTGCGCCTTGCGATTCTCGTAACGTAGAAGACAATTACAATGAATTCAACAAAATGGTTCTTTCTTCCATTCTCTGTTCGTTCGATATGCTGCAGGATTTGCTCGATCGTTTGTTAGGGGCGTGCTAATATCGCTTCGAATGGAACAGGGGCGTATTCGCGGGAGGGGATATTGTCGGTCGCTTTTCGTACGCGCCGAGAAAGGGAGGAAAAGGAGGAGACGAGAGCTAGCGGGGACGTCAGAATGCCGAGCTCTGATTGGAAGGATGTAGTGGGTAGAGTTAAAGCTAGCAGCAGCCTTTGTCTGCACTTGGTTGTTCGAACGCCTTAGAACGCGGAACGATGGCGTCCAACCTCTGGCTCTCGCATTCGAACGCGTTCCACGAGTCCACTAGCAGACATGGAGCGAATTATGCGACGAACAACTGACGAACTTCGCCCGTAGGGCACGCTCGCTTTGCGCGCGACGTAGCGGTCACTGTGCTGGTGCCACGCACAGAACAAAAGCCGCCGGGCAACATTAGTCGATTTCTCGCCGCATATTCGCCCCCATGGAGTCCACCCTTTATGGCGAATTTCACGGGTCGCTTTGAGGCGCGCCGAAATCAGTAGACCAGATTCCGAGATGGAGCACCCGATCCGAACGGGGTCGCTCCGCCTCCGGATCTCCAGGGGAACATGACCACAGCTCCGGGATCGGCAGTATGCCTTCCCGTCATTCACCTTCCCGGGAAACCTCTTCCCGCCGTCCCGGATCTGGAAGCGCATGTCTTCGCAATCGCGGTGCTAACAACACGTGTTCAACGCACGAGCGAAGTTAATCAAGATGTGAAAGATGCGCGTCGTTATGCGATGTCCATCAGTGTAGCCCACTTGCGTGTTCATCGGAATACTCGTGAACGGTGTCTAAGTACCTCTCGATTTTCGGCCTCTTCTGCGGAGGTCCGAAAGGGCAGTCGAATTCATGCGGGACATACAAGCAATCGTCGTCGTCGCTGCTACTCGAGACCGCTGCTGCTGGAGGAGCTGCTCGAGCGACATGACGACGAACTGTCATCAAGCAGCAGTAAGGCAGGCGGCACTTCGTAAGCCGCCATTACGAATTCTTCGTATACCGAGGCAAAACGACCAGTGGAATTCGCCATTAGATTCTGCTGGCTTCAGTGAACTCCAGAGGCATAAACCGAGCCACCAAGTGTCACCTTTACGTCCACTGTGCAGTATTATTTGCCCTTCCTTCCGGTCCGCTTCAACCAACGCCAAAAAAAAAAAGTGAAATATTACTTTTAAAAAAATTGAGATTAACAGCAGATATTTCGTTCCTAGCGAACCAAAATGATGTTGGTGTGCATTGCAAATGTACGTAAGCTGTGAGGTTGACTTGACAAAAAGTTCCCTCAATTCAGATACGTCCAATGACCAGACAGGTCTAAGATGGAGACAGAGATGCTGCGCACGCAGGAGATTAAGTAAGCAACGAGAATGTATGATATATTTAAAAATCTCCTTTGAGCTTTTATACCATGCTCCAATTCTATGTTGCGTACTTTAATAAAAGAAAATGGTAATGTATTCACACCGATCAATTCTTTTTAACTGTTAATAGTCGTTACTCACAAGCCTAACCTGAAAACCCGAATTCCAGAATAATTTCTTTAGAACCCAATGTCTCAGCCATGGGGAGGAAGAAGACGACGACAGCCTGGCGTCTTGCTCTCATTTCGTGTTCCGAATATTTAGCCCCGACACCTGGCTTTCGAGTTTCACCTATTGAAATATTCGTGCAGACCGTGGTTTTGAGGCTTCCAGCTCCCGTTTCACATCATATCATCGGTTGTATGTCTCAATTTTTCGGATTACCAGCGATCTACAGTTCCAAGGTTTCGGTAGCCCCGTTAAGCCTTGCGTCGTCAGCGCCTGACGCCTGACTTCAGAAACCCGCCCAGCAATGGATGCCACCGAACGGGAACCGACGGCCTCGACATCTGTAGGCACGTCGGCTGCTGATGCTACCTTCGACACCGAGTCGATGCACTACTCCGACGAATTTCACCAGGCAGAAGACCCGAACGAGGGGTGGATCACGCCCCGCAAGTCCAGGAACCAACGCACCCTGCCGCGCCAGGTAAATGAGCTCCATACGGTGGTGGTGCCAATTCCGCATAGCCTGCAACTCCAAGACATCAAACGGTACGATCTCCTCCCTTTCTTCCTGGCCGCAGCCTCCCTGCCACCTCACGCTAGTGAAGAGGTAAATATCGACGTCCGCCTCCAACAAAGAGTCATACTCCTTAAAACCGCCTTTGAAAGTTCAGCACGTCGCCTCAGCCAAACTAAACGCATTCGTGTCAGGAATCAGCTCCATGAAATCAGCCCCTACCTAGCCGCCCCGATAAATTCCTGCAAAGGGGTCATCCACGGTGTAGAAGCGGGACTCACAACCAATGACCTCATGCACTCTCTTGAAAGCTTTCAAACCACCATTATCACCGCACGCATGATGGGGGACACTGAGTCAGTCCTTATCACGTTCGAAGGAGCCAAAGTCCCCCGCACCATCCTCTTTCGCCGGGCAACCTACCGGTGTCACCCACATCGCCCACGTGCCCTGCGATGTGAGAAGTGCCGTATGTACGGCCACCGGACCTTTAATTGCCCAGAGAGCCCAACATTTTGGAGATGCCCCACATGCGCCGCGCAAATACCTCACCAACAAGCCTCTCACGCTTGCTCCCCTCGGTGCTACCACTGCGGGGGTGAACACTCTTCCTTCGACTCGACTTGCCCGGTCCAGCGCCAAAAAGATCAAGCCTGCATGAAGGCGGCATACGAACATCGTGTGCATCTCCGAAAAACCCTTCCACGTAATATGCAAAAGCCCCCAGCTTACCCCGTGCAGACTGCGAACCAAAAGCAATCGGCGGCTCAACACAAGACGGAGCTGAGTTCCTCAAACTCATATCAACCACCATCCTTAAACAAGTACCATCTAGAGGCACAAGCGCAACTGAACGCATCACTCCGCAACGCGCAAAACCAGACAGAATCGCAAACCCGTAAGGGAATGTTACCTGCAACGGCCACCTGGGGGCACGCCTCTGCGGGCTTCTCAACGACTACACGTTCACCGTCATCCCAGACTGAAGACTTACCACAACAAAGGTCACTTCTGCACTCTGCCGCCCTACCAACATCTCAACCAACGTCTGACATAGCCTCCCAAGAACCGAAGACCACACGAGCAAACCTCACAGAACCAGCACCATCGCCGCCATCGATAGGTGCTCCTGCTCCATCACTTACTCCCTCTCCCGGCAAGCGTTCACCTGCACTCACTTCGCTTACTCCCCCCGTCTATGATTCTCCTAACTACCAACGACACATGGAGCATGAACTCATAATGTTAAAAGAACGACTAACCCCATGTGAAGACCAAATCGCCCAACTCACAGAACGTATAGCCAACATCGAAACACTAGTGTCCAACATATTAGGCACAGTAAACCCTCTCGTATCCCGCATTGAAGAACTAACAAAGGCGGTAGCATCCCTCGAAAAAGCTGTAGGTATGCTCTCTGCATCACCCATACCCATGGAAGCAACATCCCAATCTCTTAAAAGACCCCTTTCTCCTGAATCCACTGAACACCCCTGTTCCCTTCAAAGGGCACACCCTCCTGCCCCCTCCTCAGTCACGACCTCATAATGGTAGAAAATTCCCAGTTCCAAGTCATCCAGTGGAACTGCCGGAACATCAAAACAAACCGCACTCCCCTTCATCAATGGCTCCTTACCCTAGATTCTCTTCCCCATATTCTACTACTCCAGGAGACACGCTCTGCAGTTAACATACCAGGATACCGAGCTTTGCATGGCCATCCAAACGAGGCCCCTTTAGTTTCCACATTCATAAGACGGGACATCCAGTATGAACCACTGATCATCCCTACATCTCTCAGACAAAATGTAGTGGCATGTGCTTACTATCCCTTCCCTAAACACAGACCTATATGCTTCCTCAACCTATATAATCCCCCCACAGAGCACCGCCTATTCAAATCACTTTTCGACTTTGCTGCAGAGTTGACACCTAATTACGAGGTACTCCTGGGCGGTGATTTTAATGCCCCAAATGTCAGCTGGGGTTACCTATCCACACTTCGCCCAGGGCGACTTCTGCAATCGTACATTTCACAGCGCCAGTTCACTGTCTTAAATACTCCCGACATGCCAACCCGACAAGGCACACGCCAGCAACACTGTACCACCCCAGATCTCACACTATACCACGGCAGAAACTCGAGTGTCTGGGTTCATACTCAAGAGAGACTTCTAAGTGACCACTTCATTCTCTCAATATCACTCAGCATCTCTAGCCGCTCACGGAAAATATCAGTCAAAACTACAAACTGGGATAAATTTCGTAGCATCCTTGTTTCACCCGGGCAGCAATCAGGCTCTTACGAGACCTGGATATGCGCCATCAAACAAGCCCGAACACAAGCCACAAAAATAGACAACACCACAGCCCCGGCGATACGGCCAGACCCGCATCTAGTGCGCCTCTGGAGACGTCGTAAGCGTATCTTACGATGCATTAGCCAGCAACCCCACAATCAACAACTCCGAGAACGTTTACAACACCTAGATGCAGACATTACTACACACTGCAGCACTCTCGACATCTCGAACTGGAACAGAGTATGTGATCAGATAAACGGTACCCTCCACCAAAAGACCGCATGGCATCTCCTCCGTTCACTTCTAGGGCCTCAGCCACCTCCCGCTCCCACGCTAGACAAACACTTAGCTTTACATGGTAGCACAGACCTTATCCAAGCCTTACAGAACCTATACATCCCTCCAGCATTGACCTCAAACTACCCCTCCTACTCGGGCCCTGAAAACCCGACTTTAGACAGCCCTTTCACACTAGCAGACTTAGACTTGGCCCTAGCAAAAAACTCCCGAAAATCAGCCCCAGGAGAAGATACCATCACGTACTGCCTCCTCCGTAACCTTCCAGAAGCGAATAAAAAACAGCTCCTGACCTACATAAATGAACATTGGTCGGAGGGTACATACCCAAAGGAATGGAAATCTTCTACTATTATCATGATCCCCAAACCTGGAAAACCCCCATCACTTAATAACCTCCGTCCCATTTCCTTAACTTCTTGCGTGGGCAAGACGATGGAGCGGATGGTCCTCGATCGTTTTCAAGAACATCTTGAAGCCACTGCATTCCTGCCACACACCCAAATCGGCTTTCGTTCCCATGTTTCCACTCAAGACCTATTCCTTTTACTCCAGCACACGTTCCTCTCCCCATCTTCCTGTCAGGTGCATGCGCTCGTCACAGTAGACGTTCGCAAAGCATTTGACAACATAAGTCATGATCACATACTCGCTTCAGTTCGAGAAACAGAATGCGGACAAAATTTGTATACCTACATCCAAAACTTCCTTAAGGACCGCACTGCATGCTTTCGTATAGGGGGCGAGTTGTCCCAACCAATCTCACTCACACGAGGTACACCTCAAGGGGCTGTCCTCTCCCCTACTCTTTTCAATCTGGGTATGGCCCAGCTAGCTCGCTGCCTGCAGCAGATACCCCACCTTTCCCACATATTTTATGCTGATGACCTCACCCTCTGGTGCACTCACGGATCACCAGGGGAAGTTGAATCTACTCTTCAGAAAGGTCTAGACACCATAACTGCGTTCCTAACCCAAGCAGGGCTGAAACTGGCCCCAGAAAAATCGGAATTACTCCTGCTGTCTCAAACCCAGTATCAGCGCTCTGTAAACCATCTCATTTCTCTCTATTTAGACCATCAGACCATCCCGCGAGTATCCTTATGCAAGGTCCTCGGCATCCATCTCCGCGATCGATCAAATCAGGCTAACATCACTCCGGCGATAAACACGTGTCACTCGGTAACACATCTTGTCCGCAGAGTCGTGCAAAGACGTGCGGGCCTCAATGAAAAACAAGCGAGTCAATTGGTTCATGCATTGGCTCTTAGTAAAATTCTTTATTCGGTTCCATATTTCACGCTCACACGACAGCAACTTAATAAACTCAGCTCTGCATTAAGCACTCTGTACAAGGCCTCCCTTAACCTTCCAGTCCATACCTCAACGCAAAGACTCTACGAGACCGGCCTATTCCTTCCCCTCTCCTCACTCCTACACCTCCATCGTGACCGACAGCTAGCCCGCCTCTCGGGGTCACATCAAGGGCGCTGGATCCTAGAACAAGCTGGACTCTCACCAATTGATTTTTACTTGCACTTACCCGCTTCGCCATTGCCCTCTAATCTGCGTTTCGCTCTTCTGCCCCGCCGCATGGCTCCGGGCCTGGACGACGGTCGCAGAGATGCTCAGGCCTTGCATCATAATCCACCATTTCAGACACAGACGGTAGCCTATACCGACGCTTCCATCTTGGACACCGGCACGGCTGCGTACGCAATCTACATACCTAAACATTCCTTACCTATTCTTCACACGTGCGGTCCATACAGCGACCCCCCGCCAATCACCACGTTAGAACTTGTCCCCATTATCCATGCCATCATATCATTCTCCCAATTGCCGCGCACGTCCGCTTACACTGTCTACTCTGATTCTATGGCTGCTATACGCTCCTTGCAACAGAGACAAATTCCTGCCGATCTTCGAGAGGACCTTGACATGGCCCTACACTCTCTCTCCTCATCCTCGGTCACGATTCGATGGGTCCCTGGTCACGCAGGGATAGCAGGTAATGAGCTGGTACATCAGCTCGCCCGCGAATTTCACAGCCGGGCACCTGCAATCCCCTGGCTAAGCCCCCGACCAATGACGAGGCAGCAGAGTACAAAAAAACACTCAAGTTACATTACAAACAGCTCCGTATATCTCATGAACTTCTACCTCGACCACATCCACAGCTTAGTGTCGCGCAGACCCACATTCTCCGTAAAATCCAGACAAACACCCTCGTCACACCTGCTCGCCTTTACCTCTTCCGCTATCGATCAGACCCTTCCTGTCCCAACTGCCCAGCTCCCTATGCCAATCAAGAACATTGTCTCCTTCATTGCCCGGTCGCCTACACCACCTCATTTCTTCCTAACCCCCCACCACCCTCCTGGAGTGCATGGTTGGCGTCGCCGCAACTGGAAGATCAGCTCGCCCTGGTACTTCAGGCGGAGGATATCTTGGGTACTTAATCTGTGCTC
>JAZHYW010023006.1:0-18511 GCA_037355805.1 Ixodes ricinus | reverse complement strand
AGTACCGTAAATAGACCTATTGCTGTCTTACCCAAGCATCAAGGAGAATGCAGGGATTGGTGTTCCACGCGCCGCACGTGCTGGCCTCAGCAGTAGTAACTTTTCCAAAGCAAAAACCTAAAACAAATGGCATCTTGCACGCGCGTTCGTCAATGCTTTCTTCTGGTTATTTACTTCGAATCTTTTATTCAGGAAAGGCGTGCGCGTGGCGCGTGGAATACCAATCCCTGCATTCTCCTTGATGCTTGGGTAAGGCAGCAAATGGTCTATTGCGAAGCAGTTTACTTGACGTCCGCTTCCACTGGTGTCTTGGAAGATTGAGTCTACTGAGCGTGCATTCCTGCAGAAGAAGTTTTTATTGAAAGAATATTGACACGTCAATCAACAATTGATTCCTTCTTGGTAAGATTTATTGCGAAAACCCGTGACAACCGCCGAACCGCATCTCCCTATATCAGAGAACATTTTATACAAAGCCTGGCATTCTCGCATACCAAAAAAATGGGTTGTGGGGATATTTATGCAGCGTGTAGTTGGTCAGCCATTTAAAGTTGCGACGAGTCACTCGCTGTAGATGAGCAATTTAGCCAGTGCAGTACAACCGCTAGCCTGGGGTCTTTAACGTGCACCACGCAGTAGTGATACACGACCGCACGCCGGTACGATGCTCATCCAGATCCAAACGGGCAGGGGTGGGGCTTGAACCCAGGATCCCTGGGTTCTGCAGCGCGAGCTTTCGCTCCACGCGCGTCGAGCTGGGTGTGCGCTTTAGCCCACTCGGCCACCGGTCTTTTTTTTTTCTTTAATGCATGGAACATTTTCACAAGTGACATAACATGTTGATACTTATGGGTATGTACACTTACGAAACATTCACTTTCACACCGTATTTACATACCAATGTCGCACACGCACCTTATATTTGGCATCTTGTACATGTGGCCAGTAGGTGTGATAAATTTAAACACAAAAATCTCAACAGTGCAATAAAATGGTTACAAAAGAATATATCGTCAATAGAGTTTTTCAGAAATCTGGGAGACCAGGACATGCATCCGAACAAGGCAAACCACTCTGGTTGACTGAGAGGTGAAGCGTATACGCTCCTCACTTGCGCTACCAGTTCCAGAAAAAGCGATTTCGTTGTACGGGGTTTCTCTGCATGTCTATCGGTCATGCGACATTTCCACAGACTATGAAGTCCCAAGAGAGCGAACATGTCGTACGGGACGGTTTCGTTCTCAGCGAACGGGAGGAAGCGGAGACTGTAGTCATTAAGAATTAGATCTTTTTTTAGCGTGCGTTGCAGAACGTCCTAAAATAAAAATGCGTCGTTGCAATAAATAAAACAGTGCTCTATGGTTTCTGGCTTGTTACAAAGTCTGCAATTAACAGTCCACGGTACAAATATTCCTTTTTCCTGGAGGTAAGTTTTTACTGGTAAGGTTGATGTATGCAATTTGAAGAAGAACGTTTTGGTTGCGGGATGCACGCCCATTTTTTTTACTCCTTTGAAAACATCATTGATGGGTTGTGGCGTGAAACGGGTACGATAAAGTGGTAAGGAAAACAAGCTTTCCTGTAATGCTCCTCGACAGTGTCTTCCTTGACACGCTAAACAAATATTCCAATGAGAACCGTGTTTTTAGAACATTGAAGGTATCGACAACTTCCTTTAAAAATCCCCAGGGCCTATTTTTCGACGTTTCGCCCGTTGAAACAACAAGATAGCTTAAACTCTCAGCAAGGCGTGATTGGAGTATGACTCTAAGGAACTTGTGATTGGCATTTTTAAAGAAAAAGAATCTTGACACTAACTGGCGGACAAAAATGTGACATAGTCCTAAACCACCAGATTCGAGAGGGAGGAAAAGGTTGTCCCTTTTACACGTTCCCACGTTGAGCACCATATCAAAGTGGCAAATACTCTATGGAATTTTTGGATGTCTGTTCGGGCGCAATGGAGCACTTGAAGAACGTACATGAGTTTTGAAGCAAGGAATATATTACAGACACTTGCTCTTGTAAAAATGGAAATGTCTCTACCTTTCCACGCATCAGCCTTCCTTTTCACTGTGGTCACAAGGGAGGACCAGTACGTTGAGCTGCTACGAATTTGTGAGAGCGGTACTCCAAGGTATGTGATCGGCCCCTGGTTCCACGCTATCCCCGCAAAAGAACGGGGTTTTGTGGCCCAGGAACCGTACCAGAAGCCGTTGCATTTAGATGGATTCACTGAAGCCCCTGTGAATGTGCAGTAACGCGCTGTTTGATCAAGCGCTTTCTCGACACTCTTCTTGTCAACGCAAAAAAATCCGACATCGTCTGCGTATGCGAGGACTTTTACCTCAACATTTGCTACAGTATACCCACGAATACATTCTGTTTTCAGGATGCTAAGACATAAGGGCTCTAAATACAATGCAAAAAGGAGGGGAGAGAGAGGGCAACCCTGCCTTACGGAAGATTTGATCTTAATTTCATCGGAAAGTGTGTTATTGATCTTCAGTCGTGTCGAACTATGCATGTAGCAAAGTCGGATTCCTTCCAAAAGTGTCTCTCCCACGTTTACGTGCTCAAGAACGACAAATAAAAATGAATGACTCACACGGTCAAAGGCTTTTGTAAGGTCTATTTGTACAAGTGCAACCTGGTCATTATTTTCTGACACAGACTCTAGGACGGAACGGGCAACATGTACGTTCGTTTGAATTGCTCTGCCGCGTATCCCACAAGTTTGGTGCTCACCTACCAGTTTTTCTATTACACACTGAAGTCTTTCATTGAGCACTTTAGCGTAAATTTTATAATCTACGTTGCAGAGTGATATTGGTCTGTAGTTTTCCATCTTTTTAAGCATTTCAGGGTCTTTTGTTTTTGGCAGCAATACCGTGTGTCCACGGTAAAATGAAGGGGGAGAGTTTTCTGTACGTAGGATTCTTCAAATACAGCGAGTAAAACAGGAGCTATAATGTCTTGGAACTTTTTGTAAAATTCACCGCTTAGTCCATCTGGTCCTGGTGTTTTCCCGTTTGGGAGAGATTTAATGACGGCCTTAATTTCGTTTAATGTTATGGGGCCTTCAATTAGGTTGCGATCTTCCTCGTCAAGTTTTGGCATCTGTGCTAGTAGCTGTTCTATTTCAGTTTTCTCTTTTGTGGGTATTACTGTTCCAAAAATATTTGTGTAGAAGTGGTGAAAAGATTTAACTATTTCAGTGGCGTCGGTGAGTATCAATCCATCTTTGTTGATTTCTACTATTTCCTTTGACAGTGCGTTACGCCTTTCGTCATCCAGAGATCTTTTTGTAGGTTGTTCGCCGAGGAGAAAGCGTTTCTTCCGCGAGCGGATTAATGCTCCGCGGTACCTTTCGGTTTCATATCTTTGAAGCTGGGCTCGTACTATGTTAACATCGTCACTGTACGCGCCTGGATTTAAGCATTCAAGTTCGTGCAGGGTTACTAAATTTTTAAAAAGGTCACGCTGCTGTTGTTTGTTCATATATGACGCAATTGTAGAGCGTTCGACTGCGATGTTTTTTACTTCTTGCTTGAAACTATCCCATTTTGCAAAGATGTGCATGTCAATGTTTTCCAATGTATTCGACAAAAGTAAGGAGATGTTAGTTGAAAATTGCTCATCACTTAGAAGCCTCAGGTTGAGCTTCCAGTGTTCCCACTGCTGATGAACACCTCGGAGTCTGCGCGGCCCAAAGCAGACTGATACCAGGCAATGATCAGAAAAGAAAACTGGTTTGACTTGATAATTACTCATTGAGTCGATTATATCACCTGAGACATATATTCTGTCTAATCGTGCGTGAGACGTTCCTTGGAAATGGGTGTAGCGTATCGATTCACCTTTTCTATAAGCAACATCAGCAAGGTTATGGTCTTGAAGCGTGCTCCGTAGAGCAGCGGCGCTTCCGTCATACCTAGTTTGTGACACCGATCGGTCGTCTGCACTGCAAACACAGTTAAAATCTCCCATTGCAACTATTGTTCTATTTGTGTTGAAAAGCGGCGAAATAAGTTCAAAAAATGATGTTCTTTCTCTAGGCGTATTTGGAGCATACAGGCAAATAAAGCGCCAATCTATCTGCCTAAAACAAATGTCGCAGGAAATAAGACGCCCTTCCAGGTCGTTAAGAATGGAAACTGATGATAGCTCAAGCTGTTTACGAAAAAAAGAAAACATCCGGCAGAGACTCCTTTGGCTTGGCTAACGCAGATTTCGTAATCCTTAAGAAAGGGTTCTAACGCTTCCGCGATGCCTGCATCTGTTGATAATTTTGTTTCCTGTACTGCCGCAACGTCAACTTTCTCTTTTTCAAAAAGACGCAACAGCTGAAATTGTTTCCTTCTAGACCCTAAACCTCTAACGTTTAGCGTTAGAATATGTAATGGAAGGGCGGGATACATCAGGACATTTTAGTGGCTATTCTCGGTACCCTTGAGGTTCTCCAGTAGCTTGGAGTACGGCTTGTGCCGCACCCCTGCCGGCTGGCGGTCTTTCTTGGACCTCTTCGAAGGGAGCTCGTCGGAAGAGGAACTTTTGGCCGGGCGGGGCGTTGAAGTTCCTTCTGATTCATCAGATGGTCTCGACGTCTCAGAGGCCGGTGTGATGATTGTGGGTTCCGCGTCCTCCTCGTCATGCTCTTCGTCGCACTCTGTAACCACTTCGCCGACAATCGTTGACTCTGATGATGAGGATGACGCGCCGTCCTCGTCAGGCGGTGGTGGCTCCGAGAGGCCCCCAGGGTCATCCTTACATTCGTTGATGGTAGGTGCTGCTCTTGGGTGCTCCTGTTCCAGGACCTTTTCGATCGTTGATGCCAGTGGTGTCTGCCCCGAGGCGTCAAGGACCTCCGTGACATCCATAAGCAGCTCACTTTGTTCTTCGGCCTCTTGGGTCCTCGGTCCAAGGAGCTTACTTGCGTACGTTGTGACACACGTATCAGTCGTGTGCCCGTACCTTCCACATTTAAAGCAGCGGGGGGTCTTGCACTGGCGGCGTACATGCCCCACTCTGTTACACCTGAGGCATAAAGGTGGACGTCCTGGCACGAGTAGGAGGCACTGGCATCCAAAAATCTTCAAGAGATGTGGCACCTTCTCAATCGTGATGTCGTCGTGAAGTGTGATGCTCACTTCTCTGTTTAAAGTGTCCATATGTTCCATGCCGGGGCATCTCCATTTCTCCCGGCTCATGTTCCGCACGGTTCCGTATGCCTGCAGGGCCTCAGCGACACGTCGGTCTTCAAGATGGTCTGGTAGCCAAATGATTTTTATCTTGATGTCACGAGTGTCTGGGTCTATAACCAGACATTTTCGTCCTTTCACGAGAAGTTCCTTTTGTTGACACAGCTTCGCTTTCGCGAGCGCGTTTGTGCAGGTGACCATCCAAATGTGGCTCATCTGGTATTGTCCGGTTGCCTTTACGTCTCGGAGATCTATTACGTCTTTGAGGGCGTCACGAAAGTCTGGCGCTGAGTAAGGCCTAGCGCTTATGTCGGCATGAAGGAATACGGAGTTCAGAATGAGGTTGCCGGTTGGAAAACGGGGAAGGATTACCTTGTAGTCGTTTGTACTGTTGTCGGACGATACGGGGTTAACTCGGCCAGTGGCCGATACGGTGTTTCCACCAGACATCATATTTCTCGCTGCCGTTCCGAACGGCTTCTTTTTCCTCCACCCGGCCACCGATCCCCTCTCTCGCATACATGCGTTTGCTGGGCCACGCTATTGAGCCAGCTGAGCACAACTGTCAGCGGCGCGATCAAGGCCACGAGGGGAACGTAATTGTGCTTGAGCCATCCCAACCTTCAACCGATGTTTCGGCCACCCCATGGGTGCGTGTCGCCATCTATTGGTTGAACTAAGCCTTGTTCAAGATGGCTGCCGTGGGACCACAGCCTTAAATACGTTTAAGGGGGATTCAACCACTCGTCACTCAATGGGAAATTTTTGCTACACAAACCTGAGTTTCAGGAATGCACGATAGTATTAATTCCTTTGTAGGTTAATTGTGATAACGTAATGGAGGTTGTACGGCCCTTAGATTTTTCTTTTAGATTGCTTTAGATGTTCAATAAAATCCAGAAGTATGACCGTTTTGACTGTTTTTAGCGCGTTTTGAGGCATTTTTGAAAATACAATTATTTAGAACACAACCGTGACAAAACGCTCTGCCGTACGTACTAAGGGTGCCTTTAATCTTGATTTCAGGACCATGACGAGAAAGCAAAATATTGTTGTATTTGCGTATTTGTGTAAATAAAATCACCCTGTTAATTTTATTTCCAACTTGTTAAACGAGATGGCGACACTAGTACTAAATGCCTCAAACCGGAGATTTTCTTGCTGTTGCTGTTGTTTTTCTCTGGTGCTCGAATTCGACCTCGATGTCTCGTTGCTCGTGGATCGGTAGCACGTGTAGCGCAAGCTCACGCTGTAAAGCTCACTGATCGTTGATTCAATCCACGGCCTCTGCCCGTTTCAGTCTGGATGAGCATCGTACCGGCGTGCTGTCATGTATCACATTGCGTAATGCACGTTAAAGTCGTTAGACAAGCAGCGGTATACTGCACTGTCTTTCATCTCCAACGAAGATACCAGATGTCCTCAGAGCTGACTAACTTCCCGCTGTATAAACATAGAAACAACAGAATTACAATTGATGGCTCCGTTGGTCGGCACTTTTTGTATGTTGCAAAAAAGTGTATCTAGTCATCAGCAGACTCCTAGCTATAGGCATGAGAAGTCTCTGATGGCGATACTTTTTTTGGTTCTATTTTTTGTGTGTCGTGCAGGGTTTAACAGATATATCCTATACTTCGCTTCAGCTTGGGTCCAGACGCAGCCGATGCTTCAAGCGCGAGCTACGGGCTTCCGGCGTCCCTGCCAAGCACGCGCGCTCGTGCAGTACAGGCACTAATATTGATGACACTGCAATTTTTGGATCTATCGCTATCGGCCCAAGCCAACCACTTATGCTGGTCCTACTCTCCCGGTCAAAAAAGCCATTCTGCCCTACACATCCTCCCACTCTAAGATTGTGAAAAGGGGCATAGCCATGTCCATTCTAGGCTCGGCCTTGGAAAAATCGTGTTTCCATACCGTGAAGGCCAGTTGTTGCTCTCAACTTGAACGCCTTAAGGCATCTGGTTACCCTCACGCAGTTTTAATAGAGGTTATGGGGTCAATGTTGAGGAAGGTTAAAGGGGAGAGTAGCAGCAGGCGAAATATACAAAAGAAGCGCCCGGTCGTAGTACCATACCTGCATAAATTGTCTCACAATTTAAAGCAAATCGCAAAGAGGTATGATGTCCCCGTGGTGTTTTCGGCCCCCTACGTTTATCCAAGATCTGCGCAAAAAGTGGGGTCCGTCCTTGACAATCGATTACCAGCCGTATGCCACAAGAGGCACAAGAACAGGTTTGTTACCTGCACGGACGGCGTGGTTTACAAGATCCCCCTGACGTGTGCTAAATGCTATATAGGTCAGACGGAACGATGCGTCAACGACAGGCTTAGAGAACACTTCTATTCACTTCAAGCCACGGTAGGCGGGCACTTGCCGACACACTGTCGCTCCTGCCAGTGCGCACCGACTTTTGGTGAAACAACTGTTCTTGGTAGATTTAAAGACCGGACTACTCGAGAAATCTACGAGGCTTTTTCAAATTCAAAAAATAGGGCAGCAATGCGTCAGCCAGCCATCCCTGTCGCTGAGTGCAAAGCGAGGTGTCTTTTGGACAACGCCTATGCGCAGTAACTTTGGCCGGCCAGGGGTGAAAGTACCGTTTTTTTTTAATTTTTCTATTCTTTCTTATTTTTATTTTTTTCATTTTTCTTTCTTTTTTTTAAAATTTCTTCTTCTTCTTCTTCTTTTTCTTTAATCTATCGATCTAGTTTGTACATATTTTCTTCATTTTCTTTTCCTTGTACCTTGTCTTCTGGTGGGGTTCAATTGTCGTGCTTCTTTTTCTTCCTTTTCTTGTGTCTAATTAAATCAGTTGGGAGTCACCGCTTTTTCGTTCTACTGTCATTTTCTTCTTTCCGCCGACGTTTTATGCGCTGTTTAATATTAGTGATGTACCAACTAGGCTCAAATCAGCACACTTTACTACACAGTGCAGGCACTGTTCAGGGCCACACGCTCGTGCGTGTAGCATCGGCTGCGTCTGGACCCCAAGCTGAAACGAAGTATAGCAATATGCAGGGCGCCTCGGTGTCTTTCCGCTTAGATTGGTGCCACCCTTTGTTGTACCCAATGCCGACCGACAGCACGCGCTCAAGGGTAAGATACGTGAGTCAGCGCCACAAACGCGTGCCATACACGCCTCTTTCACGCGCTTGTGAACAAAAAAAAATAAAAAAATATGAAAGCCGTTTACAACTCCCTGTAATGCCGAATTGGAGCGCAGCTCTTGAGGAGGAGGAGGGAAGGGTAATCAGGGAGGGTAACCCCTCCTCCTCCTCCTCCCCTCATTCTTCAATCTCCTCCGGGGGGGTCACGTGACCTCGGGGGAGGGGGTCACGTGATCTGGGGGTCACGTGATCCCCCTCCCTCCTCCCCCAGGTCACGTGACCCCGGGGGAGGGGGGGGTCACGTGACCCTCAGGTCACGTGACACCCCCGAGGTCACGTGACCTGAGGGGTCACGTGACCCCCTCCCCTCCCGCCCGAGGTCACGTGACCTGAGGGGTCACGTGACCCCCCTCCTCCCCCCCCGAAGTCACGTGACCTCGGGGGGGGGGCTCGCGCGGTGCATTATGGGATATTTCCCATAATGCACCGCGCGGTTACGCCGACGGCGACGGCGACGGCGACGGCGACGGCGACGCCGCTCAAGCCGGAAACGGGCGCCTAAGAGCTGCGCTCTAAAATAAAAGTGTGCGACAAAATGGTTATATGTCTCCACCCCTAAGCAAAGGGCACATAGAAGGCCCCTACATACCTTTTCTTTAACGGCGCCGTCATCTTGACAATTGCGGCGCCGACGACGCCGTCTAGAGGCTTAGAAAAAGAAATACCGGCTGGTTCTGGTAGCACAGCTATCTGGATAGGCAACGGTGTGGGTATGGGGGAACTTGACTCGTTGCTTGACTAGACTTGGCTATGGTGGGCTGCAATACCTTGGTTGGAGCCACTAGTTGGAGCTTGTCCGGTTGAATCCAGCTGGCTACTCACGGGGCCATCACCTTGCCTCATCGAGAGAAGGAGGACGAAGATGGTGGGGTGTTATGATTGAGTTTCCACAGCGAAGTATATATGAGCAGTTTAATGTAGTCTATGCAGGTAAGCTCTCGGCATTTGATAGCTCCATCTTGAGTGGTGGCATGTAGACGTTGTCATAACTTGGACATACCATGGGGCTTTCAGTGATAACCTAATCGAACCACCTGCACCGGGAATTAAAATCGGTCCTCTTGTCGTAGACAAAGTGGTCGTGAGCTTAAACCTGACGTTGAGTCTGATACGAATCTCTCACGATTCAAGCTCCGAATTGACTGACTTCATAAATAAGGATTATTGGGGACAATGCGAAGCTCGGCAACATTGCAGCCACACTCGCGCTGCAGCTCCCTTATGCTCATGGCACACTTTCTGCTATTGTTCCTATGCTCTTCAAAAATTATTTATCTATCCGGACGACCACGCTGTGGTAGCCAGACAACAGTAGATTTTCGGAAATGGCAGAACGGTAAAAAGAAGCACTCGGAACTAGCTCATGCACGACGTCCGTTTTTAACCCTTTCCGCCCATACCCTTGGCGGTTGCATACCCTGTGTCAGCGGGCAATCCGAAAATTCACCAGGCCGAGGGTACTTCAGTTACTGGCTGGTTTGAGGTTATGCGAAAAAGGTCTCATACTCTGTTTCACCTTATGATGTACCGCAGGAAAGGCTACAAGCGCAGAGCTGCTTGCTCTAGGGCACATCTCGGCGGCACAAGCTCTCGTGCGTTAAAAGCGGCTCCCAACGCTATGGCCTCGCGCTTCTAGCCTTGTCTGCGGTACACCATAAGGTGAAACGGAGTATTTCAACTAATATGTATTTGGAAATAAAGAAAAATAGTTGAATGAGTTGCAAAGAAGGCTAAAATAGTTATTCCGAACAACATTTATTTTATGAAACATTATTTCAGATATTTTCATTCTCTGTAGACATTGTTTGGTGGCTAGTGGATATGAAAAACAAAAAAAAAGAAGCATAATTTCTATTATTTTGAACAATTACAATATATTTTCTTAACCAACAAACAGGTGCTTACACTGAGACGCAAATTGAATTTTGACGTTAGCGTTTTGTCGCCCGAAACAATTTATTTTGTAAATTTAACACTTTCCGTTTTGCGGATTACTAAGAAAACCAAACGGGCCATCAATAGGTAGCAAATACGTTTCTAACTGAGGTAAGGCGCTATTTTTTTTTCTTCACCTTTTTTAATTTTTAGGCAAAATCGAATGAACTCTATAAATAACTTTAGTGTCTTCATAAATAACCTCGGGAGTTCACTATGCTATTGTCCGTTATAAACACCTCTTTCAACATTGATCTTACTATGGGGATGAGTTGAGCTAGTTTGTTATGATACATTACGGGTGGAACCAGCTGAACAATGAAGGAAGGAGTACAGAAAAGTTGGTAGTCCAGCGAGTGGTTGTCTTTTCTGCTTCTCCTTCCTTCATTATTCAGCTGGTTCCACCCGTAATGGATCTTACTATGTCGCGGTGGAATGAAGCGGTGCTACCTTACCTGTCTGGAAACAACTTGGGGTGTGTGTGTTTGTTTATACAGCCTATAACATAGTCTGCCTCAATGGGCGACTTGTCTCCCTGCTGTAGGTGAGCAATTTAGCCAGTGCTAGTACAACCGGTAACCTGGGGTCTTTAACGTGCACCACGCAGTAGTGATACACGCCCGCACGCCGGTACGATGCTCATCCAGATCGAAACGGGCAGGGGTGGGGATTGAACCCTGGGATCCCTGGTTTATACAGCGCGAGCTTTCGCTTCACGTGGTCCGAGCTGGTGTGCTCTAGCAGCTCTAGCCCACTCGACCACCGATTTTTTTACACGTGTATGCCGACACAAACCTACCTGGACAGCTACCGCTATTTATAAGCCACGGCGGCAAGCACCGTCGCTCGTAGATGGCGGCAACCTTTCCAGCTATAATAGAAGAATAGATAGTTGGGCGCGTTGGTGGGAAATCATCGTAGGAAGCAGCCCGAAAAACAGACGACGACGAAGAAGAAGCACACAGTGTATCGAGAACAGCTCTGCTGGTCTTCCTTCTTTTCTTTTTATTTTTCGCACTTGGCCACCGATCTTTCTTTATTTGTCTGGACCATGGTCACGGTGTAAGATAATACTCTTCAGATGAGGACAGCGCGCTTCTCGCGCAGTGCAAACAAAGTTCGGCGCCGGCAGAGGACTCGTCGTCCCGTGGGCACGGCAAAGGCGGCTCGTGCCGCCTCATGCTCCACACGCACAGAGCCCCAGCGAGGTTGTCGCTCGTGCAGAATGACCACTTTTTTCGCTCTCACACAGTTTCGTCGTCTGGCCGCCGGCGACACTGTCAGCCGCGGGCACTGTGGCCGCGGAATAATGCAGCCTTTCGGATGCCCGTCGAACGAACACTATCTAATTCCTCGCGCCGCGCGTTCAGCCTCGCCGTGTCCTCACCTAAAGAATATATCTTACACCGTGACCACGGTGTAAGATAATGCTCTTCAGGTGAGGACAGCGCGCTCCTCGCGCAGGCGCAGATAAAGTTCGCTTTTAACTTTATCTCTTTCTCTCTCTCACTATGGTTTCAAGCGGCGCCGGCAGATGACTCGTCGACCCATGGGCACGGCAAAGACGGCTCGTGCCGCCTCATGCTCCACACGCGCAGAGCTCCAGCGAGGTTGTCGCTCGTGCAGAAACACCACGGTTACACCACGGTGTACCAAGGTGTCATGGCAACGAGATTATTTTTTTTGCTCTCACACATTTTCGCCGTTTGGCCGCCGGCGACAGTGTCAGCCGCGGGCGTGGTGGCCGCGGATTGATGCAGCCGTTCGGATGCCCGTCGAACGAACACTATCTGACTCCTCGCGCCGCGCGTTTAGCCCCGCCATGTCCTCACCTAAAGAGGGGCGATGCAACAATTTTTGTACTTTGCGCAAATACCGCTTAGAACGGATCCCTGACGTTAATGACCTATGAAACACGCGTTCGTTTTTCACCCCACGCAATAGAAGTCCCAGAAAAAAACTTAAGAAAAACGAGCAGCGTTCACCCCCTCAACTCGCAGCCAGAACAAGCGGCCACGTGACCTGGAATGGATTATATGCCGCCAATGTTGATCATAGCCACGCGCTGCGGTTGGCAAAGCACAGGACACGCGCTGAGTTCCAGACATTGTTATGGCTCGGCTATTGTCGTCGTTGAAGCGATTGGACACGGGCCACTACCCGAATGCTTCTCGAGCTAGTAATTATCACGAGCCCAAATCGAGTGCCCACGCAATGCTCGGGTCCAATCTATGAACCGCATTCAAATATCGTCACTGGGGTGTACTGCGATCCCCACGTTACGTCATCAAATTTTGCAAAAGAGAGATTGAATGAAAATGATCGCTTTTGTCCTTGAAATTACACCGCAACAAAGGAATTTCTTGGACTGTGGTGTTGCGTGCGAGTATCCTTGAGTCCCACCAGTGCCAGTAAGCTCGTGTAAAGTGAAAAACATTCCAACTGAATATCGTTGCACAGATCCTTTAAGGCTGAACTCCATGGAGCGAATTATGTGACGAATAACTGGCGAACGCCGCCCGACGGCACGCTCGCTTTGCGCGCGACGTAGCAGCCACCGTGTTGATTCCACGCGCAGAGCAAACGCCGCCGGGCAAAATTCGTCGGTTGTTCGCAGCATATTCGTCCCATGGGGGAGAGAGGAAGACGACGACAGCCTGGCGTCTTGCTCTCATTTCGTGTTCCGAATATTTAGCCCCGACACCTGGCTTTCGAGTTTCACCTATTGAAATATTCGTGCAGACCGTGGTTTTGAGGCTTCCAGCTCCCGTTTCACATCATATCATCGGTTGTATGTCTCAATTTTTCGGATTACCAGCGATCTACAGTTCCAAGGTTTCGGTAGCCCCGTTAAGCCTTGCGTCGTCAGCGCCTGACGCCTGACTTCAGAAACCCGCCCAGCAATGGATGCCACCGAACGGGAACCGACGGCCTCGACATCTGTAGGCACGTCGGCTGCTGAAGCTACCTTCGACACCGAGTCGATGCACTACTCCGACGAATTTCACCAGGCAGAAGACCCGAACGAGGGGTGGATCACGCCCCGCAAGTCCAGGAACCAACGCACCCTGCCGCGCCAGGTAAATGAGCTCCATACGGTGGTGGTGCCAATTCCGCATAGCCTGCAACTCCAAGACATCAAACGGTACGATCTCCTCCCTTTCTTCCTGGCCGCAGCCTCCCTGCCACCTCACGCTAGTGAAGAGGTAAATATCGACGTCCGCCTCCAACAAAGAGTCATACTCCTTAAAACCGCCTTTGAAAGTTCAGCACGTCGCCTCAGCCAAACTAAACGCATTCGTGTCAGGAATCAGCTCCATGAAATCAGCCCCTACCTAGCCGCCCCGATAAATTCCTGCAAAGGGGTCATCCACGGTGTAGAAGCGGGACTCACAACCAATGACCTCATGCACTCTCTTGAAAGCTTTCAAACCACCATTATCACCGCACGCATGATGGGGGACACTGAGTCAGTCCTTATCACGTTCGAAGGAGCCAAAGTCCCCCGCACCATCCTCTTTCGCCGGGCAACCTACCGGTGTCACCCACATCGCCCACGTGCCCTGCGATGTGAGAAGTGCCGTATGTACGGCCACCGGACCTTTAATTGCCCAGAGAGCCCAACATTTTGGAGATGCCCCACATGCGCCGCGCAAATACCTCACCAACAAGCCTCTCACGCTTGCTCCCCTCGGTGCTACCACTGCGGGGGTGAACACTCTTCCTTCGACTCGACTTGCCCGGTCCAGCGCCAAAAAGATCAAGCCTGCATGAAGGCGGCATACGAACATCGTGTGCATCTCCGAAAAACCCTTCCACGTAATATGCAAAAGCCCCCAGCTTACCCCGTGCAGACTGCGAACCAAAAGCAATCGGCGGCTCAACACAAGACGGAGCTGAGTTCCTCAAACTCATATCAACCACCATCCTTAAACAAGTACCATCTAGAGGCACAAGCGCAACTGAACGCATCACTCCGCAACGCGCAAAAACAGACAGAATCGCAAACCCGTAAGGGAATGTTACCTGCAACGGCCACCTGGGGGCACGCCTCTGCGGGCTTCTCAACGACTACACGTTCACCGTCATCCCAGACTGAAGACTTACCACAACAAAGGTCACTTCTGCACCCTGCCGCCCTACCAACATCTCAACCAACGTCTGACATAGCCTCCCAAGAACCGAAGACCACACGAGCAAACCTCACAGAACCAGCACCATCGCCGCCATCGATAGGTGCTCCTGCTCCATCACTTACTCCCTCTCCCGGCAAGCGTTCACCTGCACTCACTTCGCTTACTCCCCCGTCTATGATTCTCCTAACTACCAACGACACATGGAGCATGAACTCATAATGTTAAAAGAACGACTAACCCCATGTGAAGACCAAATCGCCCAACTCACAGAACGTATAGCCAACATCGAAACACTAGTGTCCAACATATTAGGCACAGTAAACCCTCTCGTATCCCGCATTGAAGAACTAACAAAGGCGGTAGCATCCCTCGAAAAAGCTGTAGGTATGCTCTCTGCATCACCCATACCCATGGAAGCAACATCCCAATCTCTTAAAAGACCCCTTTCTCCTGAATCCACTGAACACCCCTGTTCCCTTCAAAGGGCACACCCTCCTGCCCCCTCCTCAGTCACGACCTCATAATGGTAGAAAATTCCCAGTTCCAAGTCATCCAGTGGAACTGCCGGAACATCAAAACAAACCGCACTCCCCTTCATCAATGGCTCCTTACCCTAGATTCTCTTCCCCATATTCTACTACTCCAGGAGACACGCTCTGCAGTTAACATACCAGGATACCGAGCTTTGCATGGCCATCCAAACGAGGCCCCTTTAGTTTCCACATTCATAAGACGGGACATCCAGTATGAACCACTGATCATCCCTACATCTCTCAGACAAAATGTAGTGGCATGTGCTTACTATCCCTTCCCTAAACACAGACCTATATGCTTCCTCAACCTATATAATCCCCCCACAGAGCACCGCCTATTCAAATCACTTTTCGACTTTGCTGCAGAGTTGACACCTAATTACGAGGTACTCCTGGGCGGTGATTTTAATGCCCCAAATGTCAGCTGGGGTTACCTATCCACACTTCGCCCAGGGCGACTTCTGCAATCGTACATTTCACAGCGCCAGTTCACTGTCTTAAATACTCCCGACATGCCAACCCGACAAGGCACACGCCAGCAACACTGTACCACCCCAGATCTCACACTATACCACGGCAGAAACTCGAGTGTCTGGGTTCATACTCAAGAGAGACTTCTAAGTGACCACTTCATTCTCTCAATATCACTCAGCATCTCTAGCCGCTCACGGAAAATATCAGTCAAAACTACAAACTGGGATAAATTTCGTAGCATCCTTGTTTCACCCGGGCAGCAATCAGGCTCTTACGAGACCTGGATATGCGCCATCAAACAAGCCCGAACACAAGCCACAAAAATAGACAACACCACAGCCCCGGCGATACGGCCAGACCCGCATCTAGTGCGCCTCTGGAGACGTCGTAAGCGTATCTTACGATGCATTAGCCAGCAACCCCACAATCAACAACTCCGAGAACGTTTACAACACCTAGATGCAGACATTACTACACACTGCAGCACTCTCGACATCTCGAACTGGAACAGAGTATGTGATCAGATAAACGGTACCCTCCACCAAAAGACCGCATGGCATCTCCTCCGTTCACTTCTAGGGCCTCAGCCACCTCCCGCTCCCACGCTAGACAAACACTTAGCTTTACATGGTAGCACAGACCTTATCCAAGCCTTACAGAACCTATACATCCCTCCAGCATTGACCTCAAACTACCCCTCCTACTCGGGCCCTGAAAACCCGACTTTAGACAGCCCTTTCACACTAGCAGACTTAGACTTGGCCCTAGCAAAAAACTCCCGAAAATCAGCCCCAGGAGAAGATACCATCACGTACTGCCTCCTCCGTAACCTTCCAGAAGCGAATAAAAAACAGCTCCTGACCTACATAAATGAACATTGGTCGGAGGGTACATACCCAAAGGAATGGAAATCTTCTACTATTATCATGATCCCCAAACCTGGAAAACCCCCATCACTTAATAACCTCCGTCCCATTTCCTTAACTTCTTGCGTGGGCAAGACGATGGAGCGGATGGTCCTCGATCGTTTTCAAGAACATCTTGAAGCCACTGCATTCCTGCCACACACCCAAATCGGCTTTCGTTCCCATGTTTCCACTCAAGACCTATTCCTTTTACTCCAGCACACATTCCTCTCCCCATCTTCCTGTCAGGTGCATGCGCTCGTCACAGTAGACGTTCGCAAAGCATTTGACAACATAAGTCATGATCACATACTCGCTTCAGTTCGAGAAACAGAATGCGGACAAAATTTGTATACCTACATCCAAAACTTCCTTAAGGACCGCACTGCATGCTTTCGTATAGGGGGCGAGTTGTCCCAACCAATCTCACTCACACGAGGTACACCTCAAGGGGCTGTCCTCTCCCCTACTCTTTTCAATCTGGGTATGGCCCAGCTAGCTCGCTGCCTGCAGCAGATACCCCACCTTTCCCACATATTTTATGCTGATGACCTCACCCTCTGGTGCACTCACGGATCACCAGGGGAAGTTGAATCTACTCTTCAGAAAGGTCTAGACACCATAACTGCGTTCCTAACCCAAGCAGGGCTGAAACTGGCCCCAGAAAAATCGGAATTACTCCTGCTGTCTCAAACCCAGTATCAGCGCTCTGTAAACCATCTCATTTCTCTCTATTTAGACCATCAGACCATCCCGCGAGTATCCTTATGCAAGGTCCTCGGCATCCATCTCCGCGATCGATCAAATCAGGCTAACATCACTCCGGCGATAAACACGTGTCACTCGGTAACACATCTTGTCCGCAGAGTCGTGCAAAGACGTGCGGGCCTCAATGAAAAACAAGCGAGTCAATTGGTTCATGCATTGGCTCTTAGTAAAATTCTTTATTCGGTTCCATATTTCACGCTCACACGACAGCAACTTAATAAACTCAGCTCTGCATTAAGCACTCTGTACAAGGCCTCCCTTAACCTTCCAGTCCATACCTCAACGCAAAGACTCTACGAGACCGGCCTATTCCTTCCCCTCTCCTCACTCCTACACCTCCATCGTGACCGACAGCTAGCCCGCCTCTCGGGGTCACATCAAGGGCGCTGGATCCTAGAACAAGCTGGACTCTCACCAATTGATTTTTACTTGCACTTACCCGCTTCGCCATTGCCCTCTAATCTGCGTTTCGCTCTTCTGCCCCGCCGCATGGCTCCGGGCCTGGACGACGGTCGCAGAGATGCTCAGGCCTTGCATCATAATCCACCATTTCAGACACAGACGGTAGCCTATACCGACGCTTCCATCTTGGACACCGGCACGGCTGCGTACGCAATCTACATACCTAAACATTCCTTACCTATTCTTCACACGTGCGGTCCATACAGCGACCCCCCGCCAATCACCACGTTAGAACTTGTCCCCATTATCCATGCCATCATATCATTCTCCCAATTGCCGCGCACGTCCGCTTACACTGTCTACTCTGATTCTATGGCTGCTATACGCTCCTTGCAACAGAGACAAATTCCTGCCGATCTTCGAGAGGACCTTGACATGGCCCTACACTCTCTCTCCTCATCCTCGGTCACGATTCGATGGGTCCCTGGTCACGCAGGGATAGCAGGTAATGAGCTGGTACATCAGCTCGCCCGCGAATTTCACAGCCGGGCACCTGCAATCCCCTGGCTAAGCCCCCGACCAATGACGAGGCAGCAGAGTACAAAAAAACACTCAAGTTACATTACAAACAGCTCCGTATATCTCATGAACTTCTACCTCGACCACATCCACAGCTTAGTGTCGCGCAGACCCACATTCTCCGTAAAATCCAGACAAACACCCTCGTCACACCTGCTCGCCTTTACCTCTTCCGCTATCGATCAGACCCTTCCTGTCCCAACTGCCCAGCTCCCTATGCCAATCAAGAACATTGTCTCCTTCATTGCCCGGTCGCCTACACCACCTCATTTCTTCCTAACCCCCCACCACCCTCCTGGAGTGCATGGTTGGCGTCGCCGCAACTGGAAGATCAGCTCGCCCTGGTACTTCAGGCGGAGGATATCTTGGGTACTTAATCTGTGCTCTAATTAAAGTGATTTTCTCTC